>QRFJ01004649.1:0-265878 GCA_006176705.1 Cocos nucifera
AAAAAGAGAGAGATCTACTCAAGCCCGAAAACCCAGTATTATGAATATGTCTTAGATCTAATTCTCAATTTTAAGATCTATTAATATTCCATAAAACTTAATTCTTAATTTAAAGTAAGTTTCAATCAACAAAAATATGCACATAAATTCTAAGGTTTCAAGGATCTAAGGTTTTTGCAGAAATAAGTTTTGGATTTCTGATTAAGGACGAACACGCAGCACCCCTACAACATCATAAGAAATCCCATCGAATGAAAAGAGAGAGCCTTCAATCCTTCTTTCATTCTTATGACCGGACGGCCAAGAGGTAACGCATTAATCAGGAACATCAATACTAACAAAATAGTTATCAGATCTAATCATATATCTAATATACAAAATAGATTAATTATGGCATATTTTGGCATACATCTCATGTATCAAATCATGCATATTTTTAGATCTAAATTATCTCAATAATAATCTAAAAATTAGATTTAAATTGATCTTATCAAAAATAAACCCTAATCAGATAACTATGTAGAACTATTCTACAACTATGTCTAGACATGCATCATCACATCTCATATGAATGTTTAAAATTAAATATATTTATTATTGTATATTTTTTTTAGTGTTATTAATAACTATTATAGATGATCAAAAAATAAGTGAGCATAAATGGATCTAAAATATCGGGTTAATCCATAAATTAATGAAACATGCAATGACTATTCTATAGAACATTCTCTCTATAATAAGTCATGCATATTTCTAAATCTAGTCCTAACTCATCTTTAATTTTAAATTTTTCATGATTTTAGATCTGATTCACACTCATGATCCTGGATTTATGTACTAAAATTAATTATTTTAATAATTAAAATAAATTAATAAATCAGATCTAAAACGATTTAGAACTAATGGTCGTCTGATACTCCAGTTTGAAAGTAAAAATCTCTGATTTCCGGAATCCAGGTTCGTTCAGATTGATCAGACAAGAGATATATTTTAAAATTTTTGTTATATCTTATATTAAATTTGGAATGTTTCAAATCTAATTATTATTATTTTAATAAATAAAATAAATTAAGAAAAAATTAACATTAAATTTAATTTACCTATATTTGGATAATCCTATTACCATCGTTATGATCCTGTATGCAAGCGGGGAAGGTTCTCGGATCTAGCCAACGCAAGCGCCGGCCTGGCCTCTAACCGGTATACCCCGATAGATTGGATCGATTCTGCACTTCTCATCATGAATCGTGATGTAATGAGCAATCAGATTTTGATATCGATCTGAAGAGTCTCTTTCTCTATACCTGAAAATCAGTCTGGATTTGATACCTGAGGATCAAGCTTTGAGGTCGTCCTTCTGCAGATGCATCGCCTTCTATGCTTTTATCTCGCTATTCTCTTGCTTGATCACAGCCAACAAAAATCCAAAACTCCTTTTGTGATGTGGAGAGAAGGGGAGAGGTGGTTTGCAATGGAGAAGGAGGGGAGAGGCAGCCTTGGCATATGGAAACTTTTTTTCAAAATCAATCTTTTGATTGGGCGCAAGGGTTATTTATAATCCTTGTGATCCAACTCCTCTTCTTCCCAACCAATCACACATCTTTGTGAAATTCAGATCTAAAATTGATTGATGAATAGAGTCCCCTGATTCCTTCCTTAGAGGGTGCCTATAGACCAGTCAAACTGGATTCTTAGAAGAACTCTAATGGAATCCAAAAGGAAGGGTTGGGGGGAGTCCTTGTACCAACAGGATTCCTAGCTTGCCTCCAAGCTTGGCGCACGCCTAAGGGTGGCGTGCGCCCTCCTCCTTGCCAGTCTGGCAGGGGACAGGCCCACCAGCTCTCCAATAGGTTGCAATGACATGTGGTCCAAAGTCCAAAGTGTCAATTGGGTCAATGTTTGACCAGTCAAAGGTAACTGTTTGACCAAAGTCATAAGAAAAGAAATGGCAGTGTGACCAAAATGGCAGGTAAATTGTCTACAAAATAAGACAACCTTTCTTGACTTTGGTACAACCGTCCAGTTCAACCATAATGAAGGCCTCTGATTGAGCAGGCAAACTTCTTTGGCTCAGACGGACAACTTATTTATGAAATAGCAAAGACAGAACGTTAGTTTCAATCGAGTGCTTAGCACGATTTTCCTTGAAATAATTGAATCTCATTATCAACATTTGAACTGCATAAGGTTAATTGATAGAATCACTAGATTCAAACCCTTATTGTGTGACCGCAATTAGGTTCAGTTTTCTGTATAGTCAAGGGAAACTGTCTATGAATCCTACTAGTAACAGACATCAATTGAAACTCCTTTCGATGGATTCAGAACTCTTCTGATTGCGAACAGCTAGAATGATCGGTTATCTAATCATTCTAATTTTGCTTCCCATAAATCCACGCAGTAACACCTAGCAGTATATGGTGGCAACCCATCAGAGGCTGAATGCGAATCTCTTTGGTTAGCTACCTGTGTGATTAAGTTCTTCTATTTGACCCGATCAGATTAGGATTTAGTGATACTCGTTCAACCCTAGTTTCTGTCAATAGATTAATCATGTCGATTCGAGTCCACTGTAAAATATCTAAAATGGAAAGTTTTCTATTATTTCAACTCTGCATGGGCCATGTGGCTTCTGGACTTGATTCTCATGATTATCATAGATTGCTCCTCATACCACCGAGGTAGATATTGATTCCATCTTGCCTGCCAATCCAGTTCATAACAATGCATAGGAACATGCACATAGTATAGGCCCTAGAGACGAATTGATGCAACTAACACGCTTAGGTAATCCGATGCATCAGTGGCATAGATATTCACACTGCTTGTGCCCGTCGGTCAGTTCATTGTTTGTTAGAATGTGTAGCTTAATTGGGATTGCTGAGAGTGACGTATAGTCAGTCCTCGTTGTCTCTAAGTAGTACTGATAGTTCTGAGCGTGGCGATTGCTGCCAGCACCGTTTCTCACATCTTATTCAGAGAGAAGTAGAGTACTCTCACAATCTAGTTTCAAAACTATCCTATGTGTCCTGTGGCAGTGTGAGAGGTAGAATTCGTATTTGATTGGTTGTTCTAGATGTTTTAGATTATGCTTACTGAATGTAATCTTCTCATGTCGATTCATTTTTGTTGTTTTTGTGCTCAGCCTCCGTCTAAACGATACTGTACTCTCATGATGCTCCACACGTATATAACTCATCTATAAAGAGAAGTGAGTAAAATTCATCAGGATACATCTATAATCATGTAGGAGGCACATTTTGTTAGATAATGAATTAATTATGGCATTTAAACTCGAAAATATAATATTGAATTTAATTCAGTACTAAACACTTGTGATAAATATCATTTTTTAAGTATATATGCTCCAGGAAGTGTATTAACAAGTGTCAGCCAAATCTGCTTCTTAGGGACACATATATCTAAACAAGAAGAACTAAGGATATGTTTTGAATTTTGGTAATGGAGAACTTCAAGTTCCAGTGGTATACATAGACTTAGATTTATTGTTCGATGTAGGATGATCCGAAATCGATATCTAAGAAATCTTGTTTTGTGTGTAATGATGGTGCTAATCAAGTTTGAAGAGTTTTCAAGAAGATATGATATAGTAATTTACCATAAAAGCGAGAGTACATCGCTGCATCAGAAGCTTCGAAGGAGGCTTCTAGTATAGAAGTTTGCCCAGAGATCGGAAGTGATGCCATCTAGATGCACTATTCCTCTATACCCTGCGATAATAGGTGCTATACTCCTAGCTAATGAAGCTGGGTCTCATTTAAAAAATTCAAGCACATTGAGGCGGCGATACAAACCTCATTCATGATACTCTGAAAAAGGTTACATCGAGTCAAGAGATCGACTTTGCAGATAATACGCTTGATCCACTACAAAGTCGTTGGTACACCAGCACAAGGATCAAAGCCACCTTAAAAATGCGGACTTAGAATTATACGCAATTGATAAGTGAGTAGTTTGTTAATAATGTGTGCCCTAGAAGCCAAAATTGGCTGACACATTATTAATACACTTCTAAGGGCAAAATAAATGATCATATTTTAACTATAAATATAAAATAGATTATATTTTTATCATATATAGTGATATTTAAGTGTCTGTTGATACAATTCCTTGAGTTAATTGGGCAAAGATAATTCTTATTTTTAAGAGTTATAAATTTAAAGACAATGAATTTTCATTATAAACTATAAAATGCTCCTGACCGTTAGGATTATGCAATGAGGATTGTGAATTGATCCAAAAGTTGGTTGTACAATCGCTTCTTTATGTAGATGCGAGTCTTGAAGTCGTACGGTGTAGAGATATACCGAATGAGAAGTATGGATACTCATTAGAGAATGAGGGTACTGAGCGTGAACGCACCTCGAATCAAGTCCATCTAGAAAAGTCCTACCTTCTCATCGATGACTAAGCTCGAAGCTGCAGTGGTGTGTCTGATTCTTTGAACTAAGGTGTATCGATAGTTCACTAGATGTTAAGTTTGAACATACACAACATGACTCAATTCCTAAGCCATTCAAAAATCCTGAGGTTGGTTGTTGGCTAAATAAGCATCTTTATTGTAGGAATTTGGATACACCAAGAGAATCTTATCTTATCTCGGTAGACTGAGGAGTTAGCCCTATGAATGATCAAAAGAATCAATTCCATAAAGCCCATGGCTCATGGCAAGAGTTGAAATAATAGAAAGAGTTTCATTTAAGGTTTTCAACATTGATTTTGAATCGGATGATTAATCTTATATGCGAAAATTAAGGTATGACAAGTTCACTTTAATCCCTAATCCGAATGAGCTCCAAAGATAGAAAACTTAATCAATAGGTACTGCATCTGATGAGGTTTAATTTTTCAGTTTCTGATGGATTACCAACCAATATACTGCTAGAATATTCACTTATCAAGATTTTGGAAGCAAGATTAGAATGATTTTAGATGGATCGATATTTTTAAGTTTGTCTGAAATTAGAAAGTTCTGATCCATGCGTGAAGTGTTTCGATGATGTCGATGAAGAAGTCGTGAACATATTCTCATTACATACACAAAACTAAATCTAACTGGATCACACAAACAAAGATTTAGATAATGGATTCATCAAATTATACTAACAGTTCAAAATTTGACATTTGAGATTCAGATTCATTCGATAAGTTCAAGAAATATGTTAGCACACGATTTGAGCACTAATGATCTCACATTCAAACTATCATCAAACCAGTTATCTTCGAGGCTGGAGCCGCTAGAATATGATAGTGGTGCTTCAGGTACTTTTTTGTCTGACTGAAGCTTGTCCAGACTCAAAAACACGGGAATTATCTTAAAGTTCGAAATGTTAGATATAAATTTGAAGGCAATCCACATTTTCTTGATTCACGACTGTACGTAATGTTTTCTTATATCTTGTCTTGGACTTTAGCAAATGTTGCATCCTTGACCACTTAGATTACTGTCCATTGGTCATGGAAGGCCATTAGCGGTGAGACCATAAAGGAGAGTTTGACCTTTTGTTCCTTACTAAAAGTATTGTGAAAAAAAGTGGCAACACGCCTAAGGAGAGCACGTGGCACATGAAGTGGCATAAGATGCCTGGAGTCCGATATAGATTCGGGACTCCACGGTTGCTTCATAGTATCTTGGAGAAATAGGTGCGCCAAGACTCTCTTTGATCAAGACTAGCTGTGGTGCTCTACAAGGAATAAATGAATGGCCCGGGCAGTTCCCATACAGATGAAAAGAAAATCCCCTCGGCGGACGAGGTTTGGCTCAGATAAGGTATTTCTAAATAAGGTGCAGCGCAGACAGCCATCTACTTTGGACCAGGATCTTGAACAGGTCTAAGGATAGTTAGAGGTAGGCTTCTCATGACGTGTACTTAGGTGGATGGCAGGTCATAGTTTCCTTATCTCTATTCAACTTCAGACTTGAGTCTTAATGCCACGCCTAAGAGTATAGGTTTGTCGGATATGAAGTAGGCACTCAATGTCAACATAAATCAAGGGCACGTAAAGACTATATCTGGAAATTCCTGCATGTAACAATGTGAATTGTGCCTAGGTTTTAAGGAGAAACTCTCTCCTTGCCTCAATGCCAAAATAGCCTTTCTCGCCTCTCCCTTCAAACTGCCTACTTACTGATCCTACCTCTCTCGCATCTCCACACCCAAAGAGGTCCATTGGGTTCAAAGTTTGGTGTGCAATCCACGGCAGAAGAAAGACAACAAGAAAGAAGAAGGAGCATTGCTGCAAGGGATGACATCGGATCTTCAAAAAATTAATTTTGGAAGATCTTGCAAGATCAGATCCAGATTGATTAAAAAAAAGATTAAGCAAAGAGAAGATCTTCATGATCCTATCCTAGTGATAACCGATAGTCAGGTCAGAGTATTCTAGCAGTACATCCAAAATCTTCAACAAATCAGTAGGAATCAATCACAGGATAGATAAGATTATCCAAAAAATAAGATATTAAATTAAAATCTAATTTAATTTAATTTAATTTTATTTTATATAGATTCATAATTACGATCGAAAAGTATTAGATCTGATTTAGATTCTACATTTTTTTTTTTTTGAAATATTCCTCCTTAGTCACCAACCAAATCAGATCTGAAGAAGCTTGGATCCAGAAAATAGGATTTTTCCTATTAATTTTCTGATTCTGGGATAGGTAAATTCCAATGTCGAGATCGAATTTAGAAACGATGAGGAGGTCCAAAATATCTATAGTGGATCAAATGCAGAGACTAAGTTTTGAAGAAATAGCTCGCAGGCATGATCAAAAAGTAGAGTCTACTGGAAGGTGCAATTAATGTAGTTGGACATTGGTTACCCTACGAAGGATTAAATCATTTGGTGTATAAATGGTCCTCAAAAAAAAAAGAGGAGCACAGACGAAAGATAAGATCTATAAAGTCCGTCTGGTTGCTAAGGAATATCGTCAATGTTATGGTGTTGACTATGATGAGACGTTCTTCTCTATGGCAATGCTTAAAGCTATTTGGATAATTCTTACGATTGCTGCCCATCTGGACTATAAGATCTGACAGATGGATGTAAAGATAGCTTTTCTAAATAGAAAGCTGACCAAAGAGGTGTATATGATACAATCTGAGGGGTTCACATCTACAAATGAGTCAAAGATGTGCAAGCTTCAGAGATCATTTATGAATTGAAGCAGGTATCTTGGAGTTGAAATATATATTTTGATAAGATAATCAAAATGTATGGTTTCATTAAGAATGGAGAAGAGCCCTGCATTTATAAATGGATAAATGGTCCAGCAGTGTATTTCTTGGTTTGTATGTAGATGATATTCTCTTAATTGAAAATAACATTCCTGCATTACAAAAAATAAAAGTCTAATTATCATCATAGTTCTCTATGAAGAACTTGGGTGAAGCATCCTACATCCTCGGAATGAAGATCTATAGGGATAGATCTAAAAGGATGCTTGGATTATCTCAGTCCATGTATATAGATACTGTGTTGAAGAGGTTCAGCATGGAGAATTCAAAAAAGGGTTATCTCTCAATAGGCCATAAAATTTTTCTCTCTACGAAGGATTGTCTGATAACTCCTGAAGAGAGAGAGCGTATGAGTAGAATCCCATATGTTTCGATAGTGGAATCTATCATGTATGCTATGACATGGACGAGACCAGATGTGGCATACTCACTAGGAGTAGTGAGTAGATACCACTCTGATCTTAGAGAAAATCACTGAAAAATGATTAAAGCATCCTTAAGTATTTGAGAAATACTAAAGATCAATAGTTGGTTTATGACGAGTCAGATCTAAAACTTATGGGGTTTACATACTCTAATTTTCAATATGACCATGATGACTACAGAAGTGTGTCAAAATATATCTTTACTCTGAATGATGGAGCCTTTACTGGTAGAGTTCCAAGCAGCATATTGTAGCAGACTCTATTTGTAAAGTAGAGTACATCGCAACATCAGATGCTGCAAAGAAAGCTGTGTGGTTGAGAAAGTTCATTACCAACCTTAGAGTAGTACCCTCTCTTGATGGCCCGATCCTGCTCTACTATGACAGCACTAGTATCATTGCTTAGGTGAAGGAACCAAAGGCTCACCAACGGATGAAGTATATACTGTGCTGCTTTCACCCGATCCGTAAGATCGTGGATCAAGGTGATGTCGATTTTTAGAAGATCGACGGAAAGGAGAACCTGGCCAACCCCTTCACTAAAATCCTAGCGATAAAGAAGTTCGACAACCACAAGTCAAAGATGGATATTAGATATTGTGCCAAATATCTTTAGGATAAGTAAAAGTTATTAAAAAATATATCCCAAAATCAATCATCAGCCTGTTAACGGTTGAGCTACATTATAATTATAATTAATTTATTAATTAATAAAATATATTTTTAATATTTTTTATCATAAGTTTTCATCTTCTAATGAACTCCATTGTTGTGATGAAGTCCTTAGGACTATTTAAGTTTGATAAAGAGAGAATTTATCATTTAGTCCTTTAAACTGTTCACGATCAAATGATAAGCTATTAATTAGGATGACAGCGTCAATCAAGCATCGATCACTGTATGCCATATAGGTTGGTTATCCTTTTAATCAAGAAGTATAGAGATACTGGTATGGCATACAAGAGAGATGTAGGAATACATCATCACTGAACGTGATTAATTTCAAAGCATTCTACTATCGAGAATATCTTTGATGGGATATAGGTATAAATGTCCTTTAGACTTGAGATCACCTCAGTGGCTTGCAAGCAACTCACTGTGCTTTGGTACCGAACTAACTGAATTTTTAATTCAATAATGGAAGGCTTCTAGGCATAGTCAAGTACTTATAAAGTCGGAGTGTGATCAAGATGGAATTGACCACTCCAAAAATTGGAGAAGAATGCGTCACTATATTTCAATATAGCAAAATCTTGGCCAGGATAATCCATGAGATGGATTTGGTATTTTGAAATACAATGTGGATAGCCTGATCAGAGTTGATAGTTTAACTCTAAGGTATCCTACGAGCATTTTGGTCAAGAAGATGAATTAAATGGAAACTATATCCATATGGGTTCTAAGGATGTTGTCCTACACATTCGACCTATCCGGTTATTGGGTACCATTGCTAGATGGTCACTTCGACTGGTAAAAAAAGTTGTTCTTGTGCTACCGACTTAGGTTCGGACTTATGGGGTTACACACATTAGAGTTCACGATCCAATCGAATGGTTGATCAACGATTGAGAATCATTCTAAGATTAAACAATCAATACGATTGATGTTTAACCTAGTGCAAATATTGCAGAAGGATCGTTAACAATTTGATTATTAATTGACTTAATTTGATTAAGCCAAAGAACTGAGATTAAGTCTAATTAAATATGATTTAATTAGATTTAGTTTGGGCTTGATTGGATCAAGTCTAATTAGTTTATTGGATAAGCCAAGTGCAAGAAACAACTAGTCCTAGTTCAACTAGGACTTGAGTCAATCCAATTTTTTAATTTAATTAAAATTTAAATTAGAATTAAATTATAATTAAATCTAATTTAATTAAGTCCTTAATTAGATTAGAGCTTAACTTAATTGGATTGAATTAATTTTGATTTGAGAAATCATATTTGACCAAGTCAAATATAGAATCCTAGTAAGACTAGGATCCATCTTACGCCACCTATATCCCACGCCTCCCCACATCCACTCTTCCTTTATTTTTGGCGATAAATCTCTTCTCTCTGGTCTTCATGCACACCCACTCATCTTCTCTCTTTCTCATATGGCAATTAGTTTTGGACCTAGTCAAAGGAGGAAGTTTGAATTTGATTTGAATTTTTCTTTGGATAGAGTTTTAGGAAACTAAAACTCCTCCCATGCATGCCGCCCATTCTTCCTATTTTCTCTCTGATTTATTTGATAAAAAAGAAGATATTTTATGCATTTTTCTCTGGTGGTCCACACCAAAAAGAAAGGAGGGGGCGTCCAAGTGTTGGGTGCCCCAACCAGTTGCCATGTTTGTTCTTTCCTAGTCTAAGAATTTGACCCACCAAGGACTCCTCTATAACTTATTATATAGGATAAAATTTGGATTGATTTTTGGACATATTCCAGACCTTGGAGAGTAATTTTAGGCATGTGAATACCAGGATGAGAGACCTCTTGAGCGTTGGGTTTTCATAGACACCAATCTGGGTATCTAGGTGATAGAACAAAGAAGAAGAAGAGGATTTTCTTCTAGGGTTGCTTTGTTTTTCTCTTATCCTCCTCTTTTGAGATTTTTTTTTAAGAGTGTCTTAGATCTAAAATCTCTTCTCTTCCTTTTATTCTTTAGAGGAGTCCAAATCTAGAAGAAAGAAGCACTAGATCAACTGTTGAAGAAGGATCAGCACAGTACTAGCATACTGTGCTGATTTTCCTGCATATAGGAACTTCTTGATCAGGAGTTCGTGGGCTTGTATGGATATCTCTTAGAGGCCGTATGTGACATCTCTTTGAGACCAAATATGTGTGTGCGGCTCGGAGCATCATCTTTAAGCCCGGATCAGTAAGTTAGAACATCTAACTTAAATAGGTAATACAGATCTGATATATTTTTACATACCTACATTAGATGTAGTATAGATGCATGTTGATATGATCAACATATTCTTCTTTCTTTACATTTTTAATTTTTGATTTAATCTCATGCCATAATCATGTAATAGGATCTTAGATCTAGCAATTTTTTATTTTTTATAAATAAATTTTGATTTATTTTAGTTTTTCGCTGTCCGATCTTGAAAAGTTTCAAGATCGAGCCTTGAAATCTTAGATCTGGTTCCTTAAGAAGTGCGACTGGAGGAGTTCGTTCAGAGAAAGTGCGATTGAAGGAATTCGTCCGAAAAAAATGGGACTGAAGAAGTTTGTCCCGAAGAAGCGTGACTGAAGGAGTTTATCCGAAAGAAGTGCGACTGGAGAACTGTGACTGGGGCTTAAGCTTGTCATTTATTTCTATTCAAAAAGTAAGATTAACATAACAGTAGTTCTCCTTTACTGCTTAAGATCGTATTGCCAGATTTCTATATGCTTTCGAGAAGCTTTGCAATGCGAGCTCGCCATTGAGGAGGTCGATGAATTCCAACAGGAGGGGGTCGACGACCAAGGATTCTGGCCAAAAATTTTGGCGGGGATTATTCTACTCCTAATAGGTCTAGTTCAGGATAAGGCATACATTATCCATATTCGATTTGAATTTGCTTTCGATATTTTTTTTGCAACCTATATCCGCTTTGGATTCTAATCGGATCGGATAAAATCTGCCTTACTCGATTCGGATTGAGTTGGAGAACCGATGGGTCGGGCTAAATTGTCATCCCTATTAAATAAGTCTCTATATAAATCCTGGCTACATAGCCATGCACCAGCGAGAAGTTGCATACATCAGCGTTCATGTGCCATTCTCTATCATGGTTGATATTTATAGCCTATCTACATATGGAAGACTTGGAACCTGATGCATATTTTGCATTGTAGAGTAATATATGACACTTGATTACCACTATCAGATGTTATCAATAATGATACACTGCATACGGTACATCATCTTGCTGGACAGCTATTTGCCCTTATGATGGAATGACATGGCAGCTATCGAGTCCTACATGATACTTTGCAGTAAACGAACTATACACCGCAGAGAGTCCATGCTCTATACGGAAGGGGTCATATGCTAAGATTTGCTTGCACGAAATTTGATGAATTGTTATGGTACTTTACCTAAGAATCATCACCTAGTCTCCATCCCTCACTGTTCACCTACAATTCGCCCAACAAAACAAATGCATATGATAAGTACTTGTATTGGTGTTCCTATGGATTCATGGGAAACCCATATTCCTAGAGTCACTGCAAGCCATTTCCTTCTTTTTTTGGAAAAAAAAATGTCCTATTGTAACGGAAATCCACGAAGCCTCCAAACGTCGTCCGCTTGCTCTTGTGGATGGATATTTTCTCAGTTTCACAGACACGGACGCTAAACGCATAGGCCACTTCACGGAGCTATTTTGGCCGGTGAAATGGTCACTATTCACAAGTGACGTGGAACCTCTCCCAGTGACGCAAATGCCCTCTTTTTGTCCTGCATTGACTTCTTTGTCCACATACTCAGCTTCTAGGGCAAGTGGAAAGCATGCACAGTGCCACAACATCTGCTTTTGTTAAATTTTGTTTTATTAGCTTAACATTTTTTTTATATTTAGAAATGCTCAAAAATTTAATTTTCATGAATTTCTTATTTAAATTATTAGTTTTATTTTGGGAAAGGATAGGATCGTTTCTAGAGTTTACTTTGTTTTGTGGTATGTCAATGCTTTTCTGGTTTAAGCAATGGGCTTAAAATGTTAATTGTCCAATTCAACCTTTCCAAGGCAAAGTCATTGGAAGGGCCAACTTGAAAGTCACATAGAATTAATCAATTTTATTATGCATAAGCTTTGAATAAGCTATATCAATTATTTACCAAAAAAAAAAAGTAAGCTATTTTAATTATACCAATAGGCTCATCTCTCTTATGGATCTGTTCTTTTGTAGATAAAAAAATTATCTAAATATATATATTTTTTTAGATAAATATTTTTTAAATAATATTTAGATAGAAAAATTATTTATTTATATTCTTTTATGCATAGAAAAGTTGCTTCAAAATTTATTATTTATATTCTTTTGCATTACTATTTTTTTAGATAAGTTATTAAAATTTATTCAAATTTTCACAATACTTCTTATGCTTTTTAAATTTGGAGAAAATAGATGACTGAGTTATTGAGTATTGAATCATGAAAATATTAAAAAGAAGGATGTGATATTTTAGATATACTTACTTTATTGACTGATAGAAAAATGATTTAGCCACCCTCTATATGGATAAGATTATTCTCTATTTCATGAATAAATGCTATCCAAAAAAAAATAATTTTTTTATTTTAAAAAATATAAAAATATGAATAAGTTGGTCAATGAAAGAGTAAACTAATTTTTTCATAATATTTATCCATAAAAGAATGGGCCCGTGTTAGTTTATATATATATATATATATATATATATATATATATATATATATATATATATATATATATATATATATATGTATGTATGTATGTATGTATAAATAAAATTTAGGATAAAGTGAGTCATGATAGTTTAATGTTTCTATGAAACTATGAGTTGGAATTTGATGAAAAATAATGATAGGTGATTTCTGCTAAGTTGAAATAGGGTTTATGAAGCAACATGTGTTGTATGTCATATTTGAACTTAATTTAAACCAGGTAGTTCATTTATGGAAAGTTAGCAGCATGTGCTATAGCTTAGATGGATCACTAGGACTGAAATGAATATTCTATGAATAAAGTGTAGCTCTATAAGAAATGTAGCTCATACTAGTTGAAGAAAAGGATGCACAGTTTGTCATAACTGAGGCAAGTTGCTTGGTCAAAATTCAATATATACAATATTTATGGTTGGAAGCATGGATATGGATAGTGGAATGCTATTTATTGATATTTAGGTTTTTAATTTCTTAAAGAGTTTAAATTCTATGTAGATTTTTGAAGTTTTTTTTTTTCTTTCATGTCGCATTTGATTTTCTTTTTCACATGATAATCATGTGAATTTTAATAACGAACATCATGATAACAGTGGTAAGTTGTTTGGTCAAAATTCGATATATATAATATTTATGATTGGAAGCATGGATATAAATGGTGAAATGTTATTTATTAATATTTAAGTTTTTAATTTTTTAAAAAATTTAAATTTTATGTAGATTTTAGAAGGGTTTTTTTTTTTTTTTTTTTTTCTTTTTCGTGTTGGATTTTCTTTGAATTCTTATACCGAACATCCTTTTAATGATTTTTATTTTATAAGGTAAATATAAGATACGAATGATGACAATTAAGTACTATTCAAAATCATTGTAGAAAATCTTGGATTTAACTATTCTCATCCCAATTGTAATATTTACATCTTACAAATACAAGCTTCTTTTAACTTTCTGTGACTGACGTCAAAACTAAACACTCGCAGCGTTCCAACAGGCTCCCTTCCCTAAGTAACAACTACATAAATTGATTGGCATTTCGATATATCTAAAAATATTTACAAGAATCTAGTGGAATGGTCCAACAGTGTAGATCTGATAAATTAGAAAGTTGACAAATAGTTTGGTAAATCATAGCAATGATGAGACAACCACAAGCTTCTATAGGTATAAAAGTTTATACGACCATGCATACTTTGTCATGACAATTATGCCCCAACAGTGCTGAATTAGAGATCTTGCTTTCATATTATCTTGAGAACAAAATATCAAATTTGCCTCAAAGTAGTTAGGCCAAGGAGATATCTGGCATAGAGTGCTTACGGAGGTAGAAGCCCTAGAGATAACCAGGCAATTGTATCCCTCGTAATCCTAGGTTTAAAAAAAAAAAAATCCAACTATAGTATTATCTTTTGAGAAGGGAAAAATAAAGATCCAAGCTCACGCTAAAGTAGTTTAGGGTATAAAGCATCTAATGACAATATTTAGGAAGGTAGAGGACTCCAGATAGACCTAAGTATTCCAGACAATCTAGTCACCCATTTGATTTTTGCTAATCCTTGCAATTTTTGTGCTTGGAACTAAGATTTTTCTTCGTGAGAATGGGCTTTGAAGGTTGTGACATATGATCTAATACCTCTTAGCACATCATTATTTATAATCAAACTTAGAAAAATATTTAATATTAAAAAAATATTAGATCTGATTTTTGGCCCCTCCATCTGTATCAACAATATATTGCAATCACAATACATGGTGACAAACTATTTTCTTGTATATTTGTAACTTCTTTTGTTGTATCATATGGATATTTTGTAAGTTTAGTATACTGACCGGTCTACTACTAAGCAAATATTGTAATTTTTTATATGAGTCTGGAGTTTGAGTTTAATGAACCTCTTAACTAAAGCCTAATCTTCAACACCAATCCATGCTGGACTATCTAGTCAATGGTTTATAGGTAAGGGCATTTCTGTCAGTTAGTTTGAACAATCACTGGAGCCTTTTTGGTCTCCTGCTGCTCTCTTCACCATAATTCTCGCAAAAACACACGAGCAGTTTAAGAAATACAGTCTGTAATTCCTCCATGTTCCATTATTATATTTTAAATACATGTTTTAAATATATATATCATAAAATTCCATAAATAAATAAATTGCCAATTATATATATGTCTTCACCTCGTTCAGGACGCAGGCAGCGAGTTCTTTGTTTATTTGTTTATTTTTCTTATTGCTCCATCCTGTGGTTCTCTTTAAGGTGATGCAGTCTTGCAGATAGATGAAGGATTAGATGCTGAGCATCCCACAGTAGAGTAAGTGTCTTCATACACAGCAAAATAGGCATTTTATTCCTCTGCATTTACTTCAAAAGACAATGAAAAAAGAGATTTTTAAGATAACTGGAGTGGATGTATGTCTTTTTTTAGGAAGATTGGTGGTAAAGATCTCAGTTTTATGCCTTCTTCTCCGTTATTTCTTGTAAAAGAGACGATTTTGGAGATGGATTTCTCGAATGAATGTTTCTCTTCATCTTTGATGGAGATGGGAGTAGGTTTTGAGGGAAAAGATGCTTCCTTTTTCTGCCCCCCTCCTCTACCCTGCCATTGCGGTGGACGGAATCGAAAAAAATCCCACCTTTTATGTTAAATATTGCCTGTTTCATATGGTTCTGGTTAAATATGGTAGGGTTTGATTGTGGTTGTGCTAAAAAGATGTAAAAGATACCCACTATTAACACATAAGCTGCTTTTCGAAAGGTAAAGGTTTATTATTGGGTTTTCTTTCATTATCCCTTTTTTGGTGGATATATGCTGCTCTGTCACTTCTTTTGTGGGGGATTTTTTGTTTCTGGATGGAAAGCTTCTGCTTAAAATTTTAAGATTAGAGGGTTTTAGGGCTATTCATAACACAGATTTGGACAGGAAGAGAGTAAAACATGTAGTAAATAAAGCATAATAAATCGAAAGGTTTTCATTCTTCTTCCTTCTTTGTGCTGTGCCAGTTTCTCCCTCTTCTTCTTCTAATGGTGGTGGTAGTGGTTATGGTGTTATTTTTTGTCTTTTAGATAAAAGGTCATTGCTTTGCCAGATCTGTTATTTTCTGTAGTTACCACAGTTTGGATAATTATTTTGGTGTTATGAGAGTTGCTTTGATGGGCACTTATATTTTTAACTTGGCTTATTTTGGTTATGTAAGCTTGTTATACTCTGCTTAGTAAAAAGCCTTCATGGTTTCAGCCAACCATGTACTTCTGTACTATTTTACATGAAAACTGTTCTCGTTTTCATAATGTGGTGGTTCTAGACTAAATGTTCACTTCCTCTCTTCGTAACGTTCTTTCCTTTCCTTTGGTATTTGCAGAGACAAGAACTAGACAATGGAGGTAACTGAATGTACAAAGATTCTACTTAATCGAATTCAAGATCTCGAGCCGGAGAGTGCCACCAAGATCATTGGCTACCTTCTTTTGAAGCATACACATCAAGAAATGATGGAGTATGCTTTTGGACCTGATAAAATGATTCTTTCTCTGATTAATGAAGCCAAAGCTTATCTCTCTTCATCTCCAAAACCCAACACTTTGAGTTCTATGCAGCTCCTTCCTGATCAGCCACCCCGACATATGTCCCCTCCTCCCACTTGTCCTCGATCTTTCTCGTCTCCTTCAAGCTTTCGTGTCCCAGCTCCATTTTGGCAGTCTCATCAATCAGCCGATCAGCAACCACCTGTTCACAATTTTGACCTTCTGCCTCCTCCATATGTTGATTTTATTGGAGGCCCCCATCATCGAGGCGAGTTTATTGGCTTTGAGGAACAGTTACATCCTATGAATCTCTCGGGGTCTGATTTAGCTGGCAATTACTACTACCCAGAGGCGGCATTGGGTGGAGATTTGGGTTTAAGGACTAGCTTGAGATTATCTCCTGGTTTACAAGAATTTCCTGTCAAAGCCTGCCATTATTTTAACAAGGGTTATTGTAAGCATGGTATTAATTGTAGGTTCTCCCATGGTCAGATCATCCCTGATGGATTATCCTATAACTATATTCCAAATTTTAATGAGTTGGGTAATGAAGACCAAGCTTTTGCGCCTGGGTCACTGGAGAGGTTGGAAATGGAGATCATAGAGCTATTGAAATCAAGGAGAGGGATGCCTGTTTCTATAGCCTCATTGCCCATGTTGTATCTCGAGAAATACGGGAAGGTGCTTCAGGCTGAGGGGTACCTTACTGAGAGCCAGCGTCATGGGAAGGCTGGTTTCAGCTTGACAAAGTTGCTTGCCCGACTAAAAAGCATTCGGCTTATAGATAGGTACTTCATTGCTCTAGCATGGTTGTTTCTTGGTGCTTCTGGTTTCAATATTTAGTCCTACTTAGATAATGTGTGCTCTTCAATTCTCTTGGACTGAAAACTATTTTAGTGAAGGATAATATAAGAGTATTAAATTCTTTAACTTTAAAATCTCCATAAACTATTGCCATAATTGAATTGCAGACCACATGGGCAGCATGCGGTGGTACTAGCAGAAGAAGCTCCAAAGTACATGGAGTACAGGAATGAGAGAAGTGATCAGGGAGCATCACTTGGCAGCTCTCATCAAATTTATCTTACTTTCCCAGCTGAAAGCAAATTCACTGAGGAAGACGTTGTCAACTACTTCAGGTATTCTCCTCCTCCTCGAGAAAGTTGAAAGAACCATGTTAGTTGCGTCCTACAAAACAAGATGGTTGAATGGTCCCTTGTATTGAAACAAGTTTCCAACATTTATTGGGTACTGCCTTCTGTATCTGATCAGGCAGTATGGTCCCGTTCGAGATGTGAGAATTCCGCGACAAGAGAAACGAATGTTTGGGTTTGTCAGCTTCCACTATCCAGAAACTGTAAAACTTATTTTAGCAAAGGGAAGTCCTCATTATATTGGTGGCTTTCGTGTTTTGGTTAAGCCCTATAAGGAAAAACCAAAGCTCGCTGACAGGTCAGGATCCACTGCCACTCTACTCAATTGGTTTCTTCCGTGACATTGCCATGTTTGTGCAGCAAAAAACTGACTTTTGTTAGATTAGCATTATATTAAGGTTCGTGTCTTCTATTCTTTGTTCTGGATGATTTTCTTTGTTAATCTTTTTTCCCCACTTTAATCTTCTCTCAATCATTAAAGGAAATCAGTTTTCAAAAATCAATCTTTTCCCACTATGCTGTTAATACTCGTTGTCTACAAGTTCCTGTTCATAAGACTTCTGCAAATGCATCTATAGTCCTGGTGAGCCAGCATGATAAGAAAAACTCAAATAATAGTCAAATCAACTCCCAGCTAAAATAGTGCAGAAGCGTAGCCATTCCCACTTGTTTTGTGTGTCTTGGGTCAGCAGTTGTTTGAAGTGCTTATCTTGGGGTGGAACAAAGAGAGCTCCACGGGATTTGCATTGCAGAAAATTGTTTATAGAGGAACAATGGCTTAACATCCTGAGATTTACTACAGTTGACTGACAAATTTCAGACACAATAACTCTGTAAGGTACACATGATGATTGTTGAACTTTCAATCCTATATAAAGCCCAGAGTGCAATAATTTTTTTTTTTACCATTTTTCTATCAAACTTGCAACAAGCACCTAAGATATATAATTTACAGTATGTTCACCACCCTTAAAAATTTTTACACATCATCATGTGTCTCATGGATTATAATGATGTTGACCTCTGAGTGGTGCCTGTTGCTTTATCGCCATGTATATCAGGAAGCTTGTAGAATCTTCTAGGCACAACTGAGCTGTTGCTTTCATGTGATACGAGGTACATCCATGCTAATTGTTAATTTTGAAATTTAAATTTGCTGATATTATTCTCTGGTGTCTGCTTCGTTCATTTATTTCATTTAAAATTGAAAAGCATCTATGTTTTGGCAAATGAATGCATTTATTTTAAGAATTCATTAATTGTTTGATCTGCAGTTTTAAGCTCTTTCTATCATGTTGTGAGTTGCTGAAAGGGAATGAGGCTTCTTTATACACACACACACACACATACATACATGTATGTACATGTATATATATGCATGCATTGTGTGTGTATGTTTGTGGGTTTGTATATATATGTCAGGTTTTGTATTAGCTGGGAAGAAACACCTATCAAAAATAATGTTTTCTAAAGCATGTGATGTTGTGAAAACAATAGTTGTCTTTGTGTGTAAAATTTGTAAATCTGACTAAACCTTTTCTTTTCTCTTTGAATAATTTTCTGATTATTTTGAGATGTTTTATATTTGCAGAAAGTATGCTGAAAAAATGGAGCTTCCAGCATATCATTCTTATCAATATCTTGAAATGGATCCGGGTATAAATGCAGGTGAAGATTCTCCATATTTGGTTATAACTGCTATCTCTCTATATTTGATGTTCTGTTCTTTCTTTATTTCTTTTTGTCCTGTCTGCCACCACCACATCTCTCTCTCTTTCTCTCTCTGGAGGTGTAAGTAGCTCTGGTGCATGAATAAATTCTCCACCTCTTTCAGTGCCAAGATTATGTGATGGTTATGGACCTTTAAAAAAGCAACTAATTGAACAACATGAATATGCAATTGAACTTGAGAGAAGACGCCTCCTTGAGCTGCAGCTAACGCCTAAGCAACCGATGCCCCAGATGGACACTGGTAATAGGATCGATGAACTAAACATTCCAGAAGGTGAAAGCATAAAAGAATGTTCTATTATTTCTCAAAAATAATTCTGCTTTATTAATAGTGTTTACTTTCTCTTCATAAAACCTTTTTTTTTTTATTCTCATGTAATGCTCTCATAGATCATTTTCTTCTTTGGCAGTTCATGTCAGTAATACCCCGGTTGTTCTAAATGGTGGTTTTACAAGTGATGGCACAGCTACACAGGCGAGCAACAACTACAGTGAGCAAGATAGGTAAGGGAATAAGTTGGAACAATTAAATTGAAGCATGATGCGTAAATATTTCAATAATTTCCCCTTGATTCTCCCATTAAATTTGGATTTTTCCTTTTCCATTCCTTTTATATTGATCTGTATTTTTAGATTTGGACCATGAAAAGGCTGTAGAAACTGTATCAGTTATCATTAGATTGGGGTTTGCTCTCAGTTATAATGCCTATATTGTTTCCATATTCTGCGTAGAGATACTCTTGCATAATTTTGTTGAGTCTGTTAAAATCAGGGAGGTACCACCGGTCAATGATATTTACAAGCTGGTGAATCTTGCTCTTCTTTATATCTCATTAAGGCTCCTCTTTAACTTTAAGCTGTTATTGGATAGTAGCTCAGCACTTTTCCTCAGCTTACCTTTGTACTTGTATTCTCCTTTGCAGTGGCCATATCGAACTTCCAGATAGTCCATTCTCATCACCTTGGCTAGGAAGCAGCATTTCCACAGCTATATAGAGAAAGAATGGAAGAGAACAGTTAGAGGCAGAATACCGTGTACCAGACTGCTACAAATCAGTACAGAAGTTTTCCTTTTTCTTCAACTCCCTTGACCAGTGAAAGGCTCTTGAACAAGTTCTATATACCCATCAGTCGCAGCAGTAGAAGCTTCCTCCACTTGATGCTTGTGAAGAAGGCGCCAAAGATAATACAAAAGATACAGGAAAAGTCGTATACTCGTCACTGTAAATCACAGAAGCAAAGTCTTGATACTTAGGAGATATGTAATCTAGTGAATCAGTGAGCATAAATAGTTCAGGGATCAGACTGAAGTTGTTGAATCACTTCTTCTACATATAGGAGATAAATTACATCAAAGAGGTAGAATGTCGCAATATAGTTCTATCTGTAAGCAAAGATATTTTTATATTTTGTTAAATAAATCAAAATGTTGAGTCAAGGTTTGATTTTGTTCGTGGCACGTCTGGATGTCATGCATGTTTTTAATCTCTTTACATGAAGCAGTATAGAATCCTATCATTGTCATAAACTGTGGCCGCCAATTATTTTTGCTATGAACTCAGTTTGGCATAAGTACTGTTTAATTGTAATGCATGCACCATATTTTTCAGTGTCATGTGTCTGCATGCATTATTTCATGTGCTGTATTTGTTGCTGAGGTCATTTATTATGTTAATTAGCTGGATGGTTTGATAAGCTATTATCTTGGTGCTGCTGCCAGTTGTTCCATTCAAAAACGCTAGCAACCGGAGGATAAGGACCTTCCTTTTTAACAGAATTCTTCGTAAGGTTTTCAGCTTTCCTTTCTTTTGTCAGAGAGTGCATTGCTCGACTGCACCCTTCAGTTATTGTATCGTTGTTTCATTCTTTTAGTTAATTCAAGGACTTGTGGCCTGCCATATTGTTAATTTTATGCTTGAAAAGCACGAAAGAATCTTAAACAGTTTGTTTTCAGTGATTTGAGGAACATCAGGTCTGCTTCGCTTTTCCAGTCAACCAAACTGATCTCTCAGGGTGCCTTTTATCTTCTTTTTTGCGAAATTTTCATTATTTTGGTTTTCTTATTGTCTCGACATGTGAGTTACCAAACCCGGCTTTTCTCTCTATTTTTTAATTGTTCTTTTATGTTTATAAAGCTAATTTTTCACTGCTGCTCATTATAAAAGGACTGATAACCATGTAATTCGTAGCCCTGTAATGGGATAATTTATTGGTGAGTGAAACTAGAAGTCCCGAAAGACTTTGTGCAGGAATGTCTTTAGCTCTTGATATAGAGCTCCTCGATTTAAATTATTTGAGTTCCTAATTCATTTAGTAAATGTTTCTAAGTTGGCCAGTTTTAACCTATCAAAGTTGCTCCCTTCTTTTGTGTTACAGAAGCTTAAATTAAAGAACAGACCTATCATCTTTTTGCTTTTTGGCTCTCCAAAATGCTTTAGACATTCTTTCAAATTTCTGAACATTCCTACCAAAGAGTGCTCAGCAATCAGGATTTAGGCTCAAACTAATTTGGGAAACAGTTCATGCTCTTGGACTGGAGTCAAAAGAATGACCTGTGAATGCTCATAAAGCCTCTTTTGTCAATCCCCCAAGCCCCCAAGACACACCATGTGCCTTGCACAAACTTCACTGGAAAGCACTACACCACAAAAGAGGCTTTAAGGGAAGCAAATCTCTTTAAACATTAGGCAAATGGATGAAAGCAGGCTGGAAAAAGGTAAAGAACCATGCAAGCATGCAACTTGGAATACTAGATATTGTATTCACCCCACAAATAAGAGGCTTTGGAGGTCGCATGAGAACCTTGAGAAGACTTGGGACCACTTCCATGTGAACTCCTAATTGCCACACAAATCCCTTAAAAAAGTGGTGACAGATGGTATCTATTAGAATTGCGGTCCCCATGTAGGTTAATCGAGATCGGACGGCAAGACGGCATGCAAGCCACGATGGGCGGCTATGATCAAGACCTGTGTTTATTTTAGGGCCTGTGGGACACAACTCTGGCCTGTAGTTGGCTCTTTGTAACATGAACCGGTGCACCATGTCGCGATCATTGGACCCATGATGATGCCTATTTGTTGGTGCTATCACTGTCTTCTTTCAATCTCATTCGGCTCAAATCAGTGACGGCAGCCGTCCAATGCTGATCCAAAGATCAAATTCCATATCTTATTTGAGTATGGATGGATGGATGGATGGATAGCAATCCAGTCCCTTTCATTCCTCCATCTAAGCTAGGTCCTCCACCTCCCAATCCCGTCCGTTTCTTGCCAGCAGGATGCAATTGGCCAAAGACTGATGGCTTTCTTGATTCCCGGTAAGATGCTTAAGATATGGAAGATAATGGCAGCAGCTATATTGAACGGACTTGCTTCAAATCAGTCACTTTATAGTTTTGCAGATGCTATTTTCATTATTACCGCTAGCAACTTTTCAATTAGATGTTAGATATTTAAGTAACCCTCCGGTTGCCTTCATCAATGGGATTTTTTGACATTTGGAGACAACAAATGGATAGACGTCCAGGATGTACTATAATTTAACGATACTTTATAATTTTACATTTTTAAGCGGTAAAAGTAACTTACACAGCCAGCTATTTGCCCCTATTTTTAATAAACCGAATTATACAATTTGTTCTTACTTTATAACAAATCAAGATCTCATCTAAAAAATTAGCTAAAAAATATTATTTAAATTTTTTAATTTTATATAAATATTTAAAATTTTTTTAATAAATAATTAATATGAGACTAAATATACATACGCACGCTCGTTAGATTAAGAATTTAAATTCATATATCCAGTCATAAATACCACGATCAATCCATGGTCAACCTAATGAACCTATATTGCAGAAGTTAAGTCCACTATTTCACTTAAAAAGACTAGTCGAAAATATTATTTGTGCTTCTTGATTTTGTATAAATATTCAAAATCTTTCAAGTAAATAACCGAGGCTAAATATACTCACATATCCTTTAGTAATTCAAAAATTGTAATACATCTGAATGCTGAGATAAAGATACGGGGGATATCAACAAAATTTTAGTTTTGATACTACAAACTTTCAATCATCAAAGGAATCATCAAAGGAAAAATATAAATATCAAATGCAGGTCCTTAAGTTTAAGAGCTTGGTAGGTGCAAATACCATGAAAGATTAGTAGCAGAGAATATAGAGAATATGACACAACATGTAAATGAATCCAGGAGTGATAGCAATGTGGATACACGTTTCTCGTACAAAATATTCATGCGGGCTTGTTTGGATGTTTTTGCTTCTAAAAAGCTTGAAGATACTGCAAGCCACCTTTTAGAGGAACCTCATATCCTAATTTTTTGATACTCTATGATTTAATGTCTTTTGAATGCATCTATATTCTTCCCCTGATCTTTTTCTCTTTCCTTTAGAAATCTGTTATCCAAAATAATTTTAGGCATCCAAACTGGCTTTAGGGCCTGCTAAGAGTATTCTGATTGTATCTTTGGCACGAAAGAATGATTGATCTTTTTTTGTAATATAAACCATTGGATAGTGCTTTGCATAGATTTCAAAGTACTTCTAACTTCTTTATTTCTCTACCTAATTAGATATTGAAGTGACTATTACATGATCTAATGGTGGAATTTCTGCAAATTAGGAAGGTGAATCCTTCTTTCGCATGAGAGATACAACCCCTAGCAGATGCCTTTTGGAAAATTCTTGCATACTCTTTATGATAGCAACAAAGTGTAAAGACAAATTCGGCACAACAAAATATACTAAATTCATTAATGTTTGTGGTATTGAGAATCTGGGAGGGATTGGGATTATGGGGTCAACATCTCCCTCCTCTCGCCATGGTAGTTCCTCCATTTAGTTCCTTTTTCTTCGACAATTTTGGATCATACAAGGAAAATCATGATGGGAGAGTTAACCATCCATCCAAGCTCTTGTATGTACATGTGTCTTTTCATATGCTTCTTGTAGGTTATATTTTGGTGGGCCAAATTGTATTATCTCACATACGTGATGATAGAGATTTTGGTAAGATTAGGATACTATTTTTTGCTATGCTCATGATATTTTTGCTATACATGACATATCTTTTGCATGAATCAACAACTAGCTATTCCACCTGACTTTGTTTTTCGATCATAAGCTATTCCTTCTATATCTACTATAGAATGGAGACATCTTAATGATGTCATGTATCCCTACCGTATATGAGTGGAGGGAGGGAGTATATTACCTAGTTAGTTTGCAACAGCAAATAAGCCTAAGCATATTAACCACCTTATTGGCCACCTAGCTAACAATTTAAATATTTGAGACATGGTCGAACAAATATTAGGACTACTCTTAAGAGGTAATAAGTGATGGGAGGCTAAACAAGTTCAAATTAGACGGTGCTCAAATTGCATTTGAATATCGAATAGTTAATTGGAGGATAAATAAATTAAATCATTGGTGACCGCTCCCTAATTTGATACCCATGTATTAGAATTATTCATTGTTTGATCAATAGTTTGAGGGTTAATGGGATAACTTGTGAGAATTGTAAAAGATAGAGAACGAAGAGAGAGTTCTAATGATTAACTTTATTATGGCATACCATGAAATTAAGTTTTTGAGAGAAAATGAGAGAGAATTGAGGCATTTTTCCCATTATATGATTATTACGGGGTCGTATCACCTCGGTCATCATCCTTGGTGCTCATCCTCGGACATTGTTACTCGACATCATATTTTCTAAAAGATTTTGATCAGACGTGATTGTCGGCCTATTAGTTGACCTTAGTTATAAGCTTCATTTGGAGATTATGCACTTTCTACGAGAAGATTCTCAACCGCATTATACTCCACGTAGAGATATGGTCCTCGTCCCTGAGCCGAAGAACTCATTATCTAACTACCGACCCAGAGATCAGACGTCTACCAATCCCATGGTTGGGATCTCACTGACGACATGGGATGAAATTCTATGATCGAAGCCAATGTAGATATATCTAAATGGAAACCTTGGCTACACACGGACTTCAAGCCACTAGCTTATTCGGCCTCATGGGCAATTAAAGGGAATCTCCCAATAGATTCATACCAGCCACGACTAACAATCCTGATTTATAGATTGATGGGCAGATTCCAATTTTAACAGCCTGACAGATCACAATATCATCTAACAGCCTACATCTCCACTCGAATATAAAAAAGTAATGAAGAAACCCTCAAGATACGCAATGCAAGACAAGCTCTCATACTCTCTCTCTTACTGTGCTCAAGCTTGGCTAACTTAAGCATCAGAGGATCTTTCATCGGGGAACCCTTGGCTACCAACAACCTAATAAGAGAGAGAGAGCATGGTGAGACACAACTACTCTATTGCTTCTTGGTGATAGTCCATCTGATGAAGTCAAGGCGGAGCCACTTAATAGTTTGCTCCTTGTGGGTCGATGCAGCCAGCATAGCCACTAGTGATAGCGGATCCGTAACAATTAAACAACTTAGTTCACTAGGTCCAAGCATTGACCAATGCTGTCGAGCATCTATAATAGGCTATGGAGCACCGACAGTTACCTCAGCCTTCTCCCTAGATAGTGCCATCTCATTATAGCTATCGGGACCAATCCCCAATCCTGGAGAACCCCCTCAAGGGGCATGCCGATCCACCCCCAACAATTGATGATCACCATCTTATTGTCGGTCTCACCACGGCGGACAACACCGATGTTCCTCCACTTCTTCTGGTAAAGACTTTACTCTAGGCTACTCCCCGTCTCCCAAAAAATCTCACCGAGAGGATGATCTTGAGCAAAAGGTTCGTGAGATCGAGCACTATCCAGGCGAGATCTAGATGGGTGGCTAGAGAAGCAATAATGATGACATCCTTAGCTTTGCCTCATAGCCACCCCTCTCATGCTCCATCCTTTAGGAATCAATTCTGAGTTGGTTCAAAATGCCAACAGTCAAGCTGTACGATGGCTTTACCGATCCACTTGATCATCTAAAGGGCTATAAGGCTACTATGATGCTTCAAGATTCCTTGGACACCCTTCTCTACCTCGCCTTTCCTACAACTTTGAAGAAGGCGGTGAGAGCCTAGTACTTCAGTCTTTAGTTGGGGTCAATCTATTTTTTTGAGCAACTCGAATGCCAATTTGTTGCTTACTTCAAAAATAGCCAAGTCTAACCGAGGAACTCGGACAGCTTCTTCTCCATCCATCAAGGGGATGCCAAATCTTTGTGTGAGTATGTGGCGTATTTTAATGTGGCCATGTTGAAAGTGTGGAATCTGGACTAAGCCATCGCTATGTCAGCTTAGAAGCAAGGCCTCTACAATGAGTGCCTCATCTATTCCTTAAACAAAATCTATCCTAGGGATTACATAGACCTTCTAGCTTGGGCCTGCAAATACATATAGGCTGAAAAGGGCCAGGTCGCACATTAGCAAAAGGAACATTGGACTCCTAACAACAAGAAGCATCCATGGGAGGACACATGCCCAAACCGAGTAGAAGGGGAATCTTTCCGACCCTTGAAGATCCCTCACTGAGGAGTCCACCTCGGCACTATGCTCCACTGACTGCCTCTAGATTTGAGATCCTTATGGAGATCGAGGGACAAATTTACCTCCGCTAACCTCCACTGATGAAATCTTTAGCAACTTAGAGGGACAAGCAGAAATATTGCCGCTTCTATTGTGACCATAGTCACGATATCGAAGAGTGTATCTAGTTGAAAGATGAGATCGAGAACCTCATCCAATGAGGCTACCCTAGCAAATACGTATAGGAGAGGTAGAACCAAGCATTCGAGGAGCTACCTCGACATCAGCCCGATGAGAAGAACAATAATAACTGACCGATGGCTATTGTGATTAACACGATCTCGGGCCTTAGAGATGGTAGGGGAGTAGAAGATCATGCTGAAGGTTCGAAGTGACAAAGAACCAATGGCACTATCTCTTTTTCTGTTGATGATGTATGAGGAGTCCAAACTTCTTATGATGATATGGTCGTTATTTTAATGATGATAACAAATTATGATGTAAAATAAAATTCTTATTGATAATGGAAGTTTAGCTAACATTTTATTTTATGATGCATTTCAACATATGAAACTACCACTTGATCGGCTAAGATGAGTAAACACCCCCCTGATCGGATTCTCAAGAGATTCGATGTAGTTGAAGAGGAGACCACTCTACCAGTGACTATTAGAGAGGAACTTGTTAGATGTATATCTTAGAAGCTAGATTAGTGAACACTTGTAAAATATTCTTAGGACATATTTTATATTATTGACTTTTATATTAATAAAATTAGATTATTTTCATTCACATTCTGTTTTAATAGTATCTATGAATCATCCATTGGGTTAATGAATATGATAACATATATTCTCAAGAATTGAGAATTTGAAATATGTGTTATTATAATAAACTCATAAATTACTTTTGATCGTTGGATTATCATGGAGATCGTGATTGATCTAAAAGATTGGTGTATGATTGCTTTCTTTAGATAGATAAGTCTTGAATCTATGGTGTAAAGATATCAGAATGAAAGTTCAGGTGCTTGTTAAGAATAAGGATACTAAGGATGATCAATCACGAGCAATCATAAAAAAGTCTATCTTCTCGTTAGTGACATGCTCATAGCTATGGTTGTGTGTCTAGTTCTCTAACTTGAGGTGCATCGATAATTCATCTTAAGGATGCTGTAGTTTGACTACACCATAACTCTGACTCTTAGCCATATGGAGCCTTAAGATATATTGGCTGTAGTATATTCATTATAGAAAATGGTTGTACTAAGATGGAATCTATCAACCTCTATAGAAGAGGAGTAGTTCTATGAAGATCATGAGATTAAGTCCTAAAATCTATGACCATGGCACTGTGAAAGATAGAAAAATATTTCTATTGAATTTTACATCAGACTCAAATTAATTGACGCTGATATATGACAAGAATGAGATTTGATGAGTTATTCTTAACCTCTATCTTGTCAAGACTCATGATAAAAGAATTGTATTATACGGTAACTGCACCTAGAGGTTTATTTCTTTATTTAGTTTTGCTAGCTGGTTACTACATATTGCTAGATGTCACTAGTAGATTGTGAGAACTTACTAGAATCATTTTGGATCGATGATCCTTCATGGGTGTGAATTAGAATTATTCTAATCCATTGAAAGAAATTTTAATGATACTATGATGAAGATTATGATATATCTCACTGCTAGATAAAATTGAATATATCGGATTACACAATAAGAGATTTAGTCTTGGATGAAGAAAAATCCTGATTTTTCGGACCAGGTTCGTTCATATTTGATCAGATCAAGAGATATATTTCAAAAAAATTTTTCTTTGATCCTAATCAGATCTAAGATATTTTAGATCTAATTATTATTATTTTAGAAATAAAATAAAATCTAGATAAATTAAATTAAATTTAATTTATCTTGATATGGGTAATCCTATTATCCGTTGATGATCCTGTATGCAGCGGAAGGTTCTGGATCTAGCCACGCAAGTGCTTGACCTCTATCGGTATCCACTCAGACTGGATCTGCAGATTCTCTTCTTCTCTATCACATCTCCAAAAATCAAATTTAGATCTAATCTGGAGGATCTTCAAAACTCCTTTCGAAGATCAGCAATCGTCCTTTGCAGCAGTGCAGCCTTCTAGCTTTCAGTCGC
This sequence comes from Cocos nucifera, assembly GCA_006176705.1. Taxonomy (NCBI): domain Eukaryota; kingdom Viridiplantae; phylum Streptophyta; class Magnoliopsida; order Arecales; family Arecaceae; genus Cocos; species Cocos nucifera. Next base: position 29,188 of record QRFJ01004649.1, read on the forward strand.
CTTTCTTTGATCTGTATCGCACCAACCAAGAACCAAAACTCTTTTGGACATGGAGAAGAGAGGGAGAAGATGCTTTGGCATGGAGGAGGAGAGGAGAAAAGGCCTTGGGCATGGAGAATTGTGATTCCTTTCAATCACTTCAAATTACTTCTTGAGTTGGGCGCAGGATCTTATTTACAGACTAACTGTGATCCAACTTCTCTTCTTCCCAACCAATCACAACTCTTTGTGAAATCAGATCTAAATATGATTGGTGGAAATAAAGTTCCCTAGATTCCTTCTTAGAGGGTGCCTAAGATCAGTCAAAGTTGGTTCTTAGGAGAACTCTAATTGGAATCCAAAAAGGAGATGGAGTCCCTGTCCAACAGGGACTCCTAGGCGTCTCCAACTTGGGCACATGCCAAGGATGGCATGCGCCCTCTTTCTTGCCAGGTTCTGGCAGGGGGACAGGCCCCCACCAGCTCTCCAATAGGTGCATGACATGTGGACAAAAGTCAAAGTGTCAATGGTCAACATTTGATCAGTCAAAGGTAGACTTTTGACCAAAGTCAAAGAACAAGAAATGGCAGATGACCAAAAATGGCAGATAATATCTTACAAAATAAGACAATCTTTTCTAACTTGGATAACCTCTAGTTAGACCATATGAAGGTCGCTAATTGAGCATAAACTTCTTTGGCTCAGACAGGACAACTTATTTGTGATAGCAAAAGAAGAACGTTAGGTTCAATCGAGTGCTAGCACGATTTTCTTGAACCTAATTGAATCTCATTCAGATCAATTGAACTGGATCAGTTCAATTGATGATCATCAGATTCAAACCCTTGTTTGTGTGACCCAATTAGGTTCAGTTTTGTATGGTAATGGGATATGTCATGATCTCTATCATCGACATCATCGAAACTCCTTTCGATGGATCAGAACTCTTCTGATTCGAACAGCTAGAATGATCAATCATCTAAATCATTCTAATTGCTCCCAAAATCCACCAATGACACCTAGCAGTATATGGTGGCAACCCATCAGAGCTGAATGCGAACCTCTTGGTGCAGTTACCTGTGTGATTAAGTCCTTTTATCTTAAGCCTCGATCAGATTAGGGTTAAGATAAACTCGTCAAACCCTAGTTTCTATCATAAGATGTAATCATTCGATTCAAGTCCAATGTGAAAATCTAAATAGAAACTCTTTCTATTATTTTACTCTACCATGGCCATGGGCTTTAAGACTTGATTCTCATGATCATCATAGGGCTGCTCCTCTACCACCGAGGTAGATAGATTTCATCTTGATGCCATCCAGTTCCTACAATGAACATGCTATAGCCAACATACACCTCAGGATTTCATATGGCTAGGAGACCGAGTAACGTGTAGTCAAACTATAACACCCTCAAGATGAACTGCGATGCACCTACGTCAAAGAACCAGAACACTACTTCAGCATCGAGTCATCATTGACGAGAAGGTAGACTCCCTAATACATACTCGAGATGGTCACGCTCAGTCCCTTCTCTAACGAGTATCTGTACTCTCCTCGTGCTCCAACCTAGACTCAAGACTCATTACTAAGAGAAGTGATTGTACACCAACCTTTCGAATCAATCACCATCCTCGTGATGATCCTATGGTCGGAAGCAATTTATGAGTTAATAATGATTATTCATGTCTTAAATTTTCAACTCTTGAAAATATGAATTATCATTACCATTAACTCAAAGGATGTATCACAGACACTAAATACACATATGTGATAGAAAATAACCCATTTATTTATTATAGTCATAATTATAATTTTGCCCCTAGAAGTGTTATTACAAGTGTCAGCCAATTCTGCTTCTAGGGCAATATATCTAACATTGCGATTAATCTTAATTGAATTTGGAAGCAAATTGCAATTAGGATTTGATGACCCTATTAGATTAAGACACCATCTAGCCTATCATGGTTTAAATTCCTAATTTTTTTTTTAGACTTATTACTTATTGTGATAAGATTTAATAAAAGTCCAATTGCCTTATTTTTAACCCGAATCTATCCTTGGTCAAGAGGTGCTACCCATCACATTTTTGAGGCCCTCAATACATTGGATCGAGATTAATATGTTGGCCATTTCCTCTTTTTCTTTCTTGACTTGCGCATTATATTTATAAAAAACGTACTATCCAGCTTGTGATACATCAAAGGAGAGGCTCACGCCCAGTCTTCTTTTGGCTGTTCATGTGTGCAAGCACATGAGAATCATTGTGGGAATGAAAGCGCACATTGCCCTCTTATATAGATGTGGGAGGAAAGGGGACATGCCCATTTCTCTCTGTTTGGTGATATTTGAACAAGTGGCTTAGGCTAAAGTTTGGGCCTACACTTCCTACCCTTCTATTGAAAGACGAATCCTTTATCCTAACTAGGCCTTAGTTTTCTTGCGAAAGAAATTATGATAAATGAAGAGTTATTATGTGATAATAACCAGCCATTTAATCCTGATTTTGATTTGAATTTTAAATTCAAATTCAAGGCGCTATAAATAGAAAGCCTTTAGGTTAAATAGTTTAGATGATAGAGATCTTTTTCCATATACCTCTTCTTTGTCCATGCCCTCCTTCTCCATCTCATATTCTTCCAATGCCCAAATAGTTGAGCTCGTTACTTACACATGCCTAAACTATTAGACTAGTTCTCTCTTGCTAAGAAAATCCTCAAGGGTTGAGATTGAATAAGATCAAATTCGATCTAAGATCTCTAATAAAGCTCTCAAGAGAAACATCTAAGGTCTATTTGTAGATACCTACTAAAGGCTGCACATTAGAGACATCAACAACAGAACCTTCCAAATCCATTTTTGATCCGATATCGTCATCCTATGACACACAAGGTGATAAGAACTTATCACGATCTCCCTTTTAATATGTAATTCTGCTTTATTACTATGATAATGCATAACACAGTCTGGTTAAAATTATCTATGTATAGACTGATCGTCGATATTACACGTTTCTCAGACTGGTACCATGGCTAGTTAGATCTGTCTATGATCCAAGACTACATTCTGAAATCTATCAAAATCTGGATTAAATCAATTCGAAATTGAATTGTACACATTTGACTTAATATTACTATATCTTTAGTCTAGATTAATAAATTTCAGCACTTGATTTAGAATATTGATCTTTATAATATTGAGATATATGGGTAGATCTAGATTGATCTGGAGTCTGTGCTAAATATTGAGGGTTTACACCAGGCACTGTCATAAGAGGAAGTAGGATAAGCATCTCTCTGCCCATCTCGATGATGATTCTTTATATTATAGGTGTATTGTGCCATATCTATTATTACTCCCATGAAAGAAGAGACAGTGATTAATATATAATCTTAATTTTTGGCAAATTCATAAATACCAAAAATTCTATATTTTATTTAGTTATTTAGATTATTTAAAAATTTTATTAATTATCTAAATTAGAACTTTTGATACATGATTATCAAAAATTATGAACTTATACTGTTATGCCCACTGACATCTAGTCCCAGCGAGTTTAATTCCTTTTCATGATTACCGAGACATTTGGTGGAGCTGCCAGTTTGTAGATGAGCCACTCAGTTCAGTAGGCCTAGGCACAAAGATTGTTCACATGAGTGAGCCACCAAATACTCGAGTCAGTCGACTCATTATGGCAAGTCCCTAAGCCAGTCGAACTCTTATATGTGAGTAGAAAATTAATTCGTTTAGGATACAATTATGGTCTAATTGTGTGACATCGTAATTAGACCATGGACTTTAATAATTATATATTGAAATTAATTCAAATTAAAATTGAAATTGAAGATCTAAGTCAATCCATAAAAGGTTAGAGTGGGATAGGTCAATTAGCGTCTAGTTTGATGTGGTTACAAATCGAATTAATTATTGGTAGGATGATTCAAAGTGTGTGTCATGAATAACCCACTGTAATGTGTTTGTCAGATCGATAACAGCCAACATTTATCAATCAACTTAAAGAACCTTAATTAGGCTAGTGGTTCGAAAGCTTGTTAAAGCTATAACTAATCTAGTTATGTTGATCCTAATTAGTCTATATAAGTTTAACAGTTGATCGATGGTTTTTAATTTGATGCATATTTACCTAACCATTTTGATGGTGCTAAGCGAAGCATTAGCAGACCCTTCCACCGATCTCACTTGCTGCCAATTTGGAGATATATTTATTAATGTCCTGATGACTTAGCTACCCATGCCCTTAGGTTATCATAACTATATACAATTAAGATGAGACTCAAATTAAAATTTTCTATAAAATTATTAAGGCTCACTGATCTTCTACATTTGTAGTTGTGCAGGCCCTTTCAGGTTGACGTTCTCGCTAGATATATTTCAATGTGTACCGAAAAATGTAAACCATAATATTAGGCATGAGAACTTCAGGTGAGAAGTTGCTTAATATTCAGACACTAAGATCCCAATCATACTTCATTTTCATGCAAACAGATGGTTTGACTTAACTTAAGGAGTGGCCAATTATTCCGACATGGTGGGCTTAACAAACTAAGATCGAGATTGTTGCAATATGTTGAAGAATATTGAACAAGAGTTATTCCACTCATCGACGACCCATCATTCAAAAACTTCAGTGAGATGGAAACCCATCGTGGACCGCAGCACACTATGAAATCTTTTATCACAAGTGGTTTCATATCTTACCAGGAGAGTATAGGACAATCCAAAAAATTATAGAGAACCCCGCCTAATTTTATTTTTAAAATAAATTAATTATATAAAATCTAACTAAACTTTTACTCTTACTGGTAAAACAATTCTCATCAATTTCTAGCTAGAATCTCTAAAGCAATAGTACCAGAACAAATTTTAAGGATTCGCTTTTGAACTTAAAAAATTTTTGATGTTCTAAAAAATATAGCCTAGGTTCCTTAACAATGGACCTTCCTCCTCTTCCAGCTCATCTGACTAACTGATCAGAGAGCTATCTCATGAAAATGGTTGGACAATAATAATAAGGTCAGTGCTAATTATTTTGCCTTTTGTTTAACGAAATATAGCACCAAACCACCAGGAACATGAGATTGTTAGGCAAATGCGCTCACCTACAAAGAGTGTAATGGTGATAACATGCCTCAGCCATACGAAGTGCTCAAATTGATTTTTCCAAAGCGAAATACGTGATGGGCAATCGATAATAATCCGTCTAACAATGATCCAAGATCAGAAGGCTAGAAGCTTAGAGAAATCCATGATAGAGGACTTTAGATTAATCTTATTCTGTAATCCTTGGCTAATCATATGAAGTTATAGTAAATTCCATATGAATAAGACTCTAGTACATCTTGGTCGATTCTTATGAATATGTTTGTCGTACTACTAAGAAAAACCTTGAAGAAGTTCTTGTCTGCTCGCCGTTGACGACTTTCTTCAAAAAAGGTCCACTAAGAAGAAGTTAAAAAGTCTGATAAAGAAATAAAATTGAGGCAGGGAAGAAGGAGAAGAAGCAGTCTCGAAGAAGAAGACCATTAAAAAAAAGTATTTCTACTGTAACACTTAATGGTCATTGAAAAGTAGAACTTGCCCTGCTTACTTGGCTCTAAACGAAAAAAAAAAGAGATGGATCTTCTGAAAATACTTATTCATAGAAACAAAATCTTATTGATTTCTTTCTACTTCCACTGGTGCTCGAGTTTTAACTCAGTGCTCACTTATGTACTTTTCTATTGGGTATTGAGGATAGTAGGAGGTTGAAGGATGGTGAAATAATCCTATGCATTGAGAATGGAGCAAAAGTTGCTGCATGACTATGGGAACATACCCTATATGACTACAATTGAGAAATATTTTATTTTTAAAGGACTGTTATTTTATACTTGCTGTGAGTAGGAATCTAATTTCTATCTCTTACTTAATGTAAGAAGATTATATAATTAGTTTCTTTAAGGACCACTATAATATTTATTTTGAAAATAATAAAGTTGGAAGTGGTTTCTTAATTAATGATCTTTTTTAGTTGCATATTGATGTTATTGTTAATTATGTTGAGCAAAATGTGAATGCCATAGGTTGTAAACATCCTAGAGATAGTATAAATGAAAAGTACTTATGGTATCTAAGGCTAGGTCACATCGAAGAAGACATGATTAATGTACTGGAGAAAATCAGACTATTGAGTCCATTAGCTTTTGAGTCATATCCAGTCTATGAATCATGCCTTCAAGAAAAATAATCAAGCCGCCCTTTGTAGGATATGGGAAAAGGACCACAAAGTTATTTGCTCTGGTATGTTCAGTGTGTGCGACCCATTTGATGTGTCGATTAGAGAAGGTTTTCTCTATTTCATTATCTTTATTGATGATTTTTTTCGATATGGCTATGTATACCTTATGCATCATAAGTTTGAGGCTTTTGAAAAGTTCAAAGAATTTAGACATGAAGTAGAGAAACAAACTGAAAAATTTCTTAAAGTTTTTCAATCAAATCGAGGAGGTGAATATTTTAATAGAGAATTTTTAGATTATCTTAAGCAACATGGCATAGTCTCACAATGGACTCCGCTTGGAATATCTTAGCTCAATGGAATTTCAAAATGAAGAAATAAGATCTTATTAGATATGGTTTGTTCCATGACGAGCTTCATAGACCTTCCAATTTTTCTTTGAGAATATAGCCTTTTGACTACTGTCTATGTACTGAATAGGGTTCCATTTAAAACTATTCCTACCACACCATATGAGATATGGTATGGTAAGAAATCGAGTCTGAGTCATCTCAAGATTTGGTATTATCTAGTCCATGTCAAATGACAAGAGACGGACAAGTTAGAGTCTAGGTCCCTCAGAGCTTGTTTTATTGGATATCCTAAAGAGTCTTTTGGATATTATTTTATCTTCTGAAAGACTATAATATGATTATGAGTCGACATGTAGTCTTTCTTGAAAAATAGTTTATTCAAGATGGAGATATGAGAAGATAGATTAGGCTCGAGAAGAAAGTCTTTGAAGAGCAGTGACCATGAAACCTAAGGAACCTAGTGTGGACACCAGGGCCATTAGAAGTTGGCAATATTATTTGGATTCAATTTGGATCAAAGAAGCCCCATTAGATTAATTCTACTTCAGATTAGATTGTCTCCACTTCAGTTATTTGATTCTAGTCAATTAGTTATTTTGATGCATTTAGTTTGAGATCCATAGGACCATACGTAGGTTTGTATTGGGTTGGAGCCTTATTTGACCATCATGAAGAAGCAAGTCATAAGAGGTCATACCTTAGTTTGAACCACGTCACCTTTGGAGCCACCACTTTCCACACCCAGGGAGGAAATATGCATCTGAGTATGTGCTGTGCCCAAGGATCTTCATGCCAAGTTATACCAAAAATTAAGCACCCCATATGGAGTTCTTTTTCTTTCCTAAGATTTCTTAAGAGTTCTTGATTTGTTACTTATTTTGTTGAAGAGCTAATTTCTTTACTATGATACTATAAAGATAGATATGATATATTACTTTATTTAGAAACCTGATATAATATTTTACTTTTTTGTTGGGATGGCTAATTTTTTTTTTTTTATAAAGATAGGGGATTCCTAAAGAAATAGGATCCCTAGGATCCTATATAAATCCTTGTATCTTTCATGACAAGACAGAATTTTACAAACCACGCACCTTGTGTCAATCACTCTGAGAAGGAGAGGGTGTGAGATCCAAAATCATCCTATAAGAGAGGGTGTGAGGCCTACTTTCTTTCCTTTCTCTTTAACTTTCATCTACTTGAGATCTAGTGTCCTACGATCCTAATTCATCTCCACCATCTATTTGCACAAGCTTATTCCATCAAAAAAAGATCTATCTCCTCCAAGATTTCCATCTATCATGATGAGAGAGAAAAAGTGATCTCTCATTCTACAGATCAAACGCTGACAAATATCTTTATTTCTTCTTAATTAATTTTTGATTTTTATATTTTTTTAGATCTAATATTGGTTAAAAGATTAAGAGCCCTAATTAGGATAGTTTCTTAACTAGTATGATCAGGATTTTTATTATCTTCTCGAATTTTCTTGCAGGCTTAATATCTTGCTTTTCTTCATTCCACTCATAGATTTTTTTGCATTTACTCATTAACATATTTAATTTCTGCTATCTATTTATTTACTTTCTTTTTGTTAGTTGTTTACTAATCTTTAATATGGCATTCATCTATATCATTTTGATTGATCTTGCTTTGATCTTGTATCAATTAGTCATGTCTCCTGAGCAGAGTATTGGCAACTATATTATTTATCCTCGGAATAATGATGCCCTTGGCTGGACATGATTTGTTGTTAACAAATGAAAGGAAGCTTGATCTTTAGGATTGGATTTTTCTCTTTTCTTTTAGGTTGTCTTGCATCATTATGGTATCAGAGCAGGTTGATTGGGGCTTTAGTTTAAATTCTGCAATCTAAATTTTCACAAGTTAAATTTTTGCACTTTAAATTTTGTAATTTAGTTTTAATCATTTTAATTTTCTTACTGCACCTTATTCCTACATCCTAGATTTGCATGACCACTAGATCGGTATTTGGTACCAACATCCTACTTTTTCATCCAATACCAACATAGATTTCAATATAGTAGCCATCATTAATGCTCTAACTAAAAAGTTTGATGACATGAAAAGTTTTATGAAAATCATAAATGAAAGAATAGTAGTATTAGAAGAAGCTAGGCAAAAACAACTTGAACTTGAATCTCTACAACTGCCTATAGGATAGAGAGGTAGAAACCTAGATCTAGATCGATCTATAGGGGCACACCCACACTATAATCAGCTTGACCAAGATGAGCATGTCCTTAGGAATATGAAGGTTGAAGCCCCAATTTTTTATGGTTGTCTGGATCTAAGAGAGTACCTAGACTAAGAATCAAGCATGGACTACTATTTTGGATGGTACGAAATATCTGAAGTAAGGAGAGTTAGGTTTGCTAGGATAGAGTTGGTTAGATAAGTCCAATTTTATTGAAAAAATGTTGAGCATCTTCTCAACCAGAGAAGATAAGACCCAATAGAAACCTAGGATGAGATGAAAGAGAAAATAAGAGAGAAGTACCTCCCCACATTATACCAACAAATACTTTTAGATCAGTTGCAGAGGCTTACTTAAGAAAATAGATCGGTCACCAAGTACATCATGAGATTTGACGCATATCTTATGAAATATGGAATCATCGATGATAGGATTGTTACCTTGTCTAGATTTAGAGCTGGATTATGAGAGGATATTCAGCATGAGCTTTTTTTGTTTGAGGTAATCATGTTAAAATAAGCTTATCAACTTGCCCTATATTTTGAGAGATTTTTGAGATATTCAACTATCCATCATCCTGAACCTAGCCAAGTAATCCCTTTTGGATCGAGATCCAATATTAACCAGGCTCCTAGTAATGGACCTCCACCTACAAATCCTATTGGGAGAAGAAAAGATAAAGAAAAAGAAGCTATAGAAGAGTTATTTAAGGAAAGTAGTTCTCGATCTCATTACTTTAAGTGCCATGGTTACGGTCACTTTGTTGCACAATGCCCTAACTGATCTTTATTCATAGAAGAATTAAAGAAAAAAACTCTAAAAGATATTGAAAAAGTTTATGAAGCTGATCCAGACTTAGTCGAGCAGTTTGAGAGCACTGAGGATATCCTAGGTTATGTTGCACCCGAGTAAGACTTTAAGCTTGGAGTCGTTAGGTATGTTTTAGCACCAACTAAGAAAAGTAAAGACTAGTATAGGATCTCTATTTTTCATATCTTTAGAAAATTTAATAATAAAATTTATAAGATGATTATTGGTAGCAGTAGCTGTATCAACGCCATCTCCACCAATATGGTTAAGCGATTAGGATTAGCTCCTGTAGATCATCTCAGCCCATACCGCATGTCTTGGATAGATTCTTCTTCTATTTCTATCAAATTTAGATGCTGTATTTCCATCTAGCTTCATTCCTATCAGGATCATGTTTGGTGTGATGTTTTATCCATGAAAGTCAAAAGTATCATATTAGGTCAGTCATGGCTATTTGGCAATGATGTTACAATTTATGGTCGAACCAACTCCTACAGTTTTACTCATCAGGATAAGAAGATCATGATTAATACTTCCTCACCTAAGACTACCAATAGAAAGATAGGTGATGGACTAAAAGAAAACATCAAGAAGAAAAGTCTCCATTTGATAGGTGCTAAGGAATTAGAGACGATCATGAGTAAAGGATCACTAGTTTAGATGTTTGCTGCGAGAGAAATTCGTGAGGATCCTAAGATAGATTATCCCAAGAAAGTAGTTAGCCTTTTTAGTAAATTTCATGATGTCTTTTCTGAAGATCTTCTAGATTACTTATGGCCTATGAGAAATATTCAACATGCTATTGATTTAGTATCTAGATCTATCCTACCTAATTTGTTCCGCTATAGGTTGAATCCTACTGAGCATGACGAGCTGCAAAGGCAAGTTGGAGAGCTGATAAAAAAGGGTTTGTGAGAGAGAGTTTGAGTTCTTGTGTGGTTCTTGTACTATTGACTCCAAAGAAAGATGGTACATGAAAAATGTGCATAGATAGCCATGCCATTAATAAGATCATCGTTAAGTACTGTTTTTTCATCCCTAAGCTAGATGGTATGCTAGATATGATGGTTGGAGCCATTATTTTCTCTAAGATTGATCTTAAGAGTGGTTACTATCAAGTAAGGATTAGATCGAAAGATGAGTGAAAAACTACTATTAAGATTAAAGATGATTTATATATGTGGATGGTGATGCCATTTAGATTATCCAATGCCTCTAGTACTTTCATGAGATTGATGATCCAAGTACTATGATCGTTTATAGTCATATATTTTGAAAATATTTTGATCTATAGTCGAACTAAGGAGGACCATCTAGACCATCTCCAAAGAGTGTGCTAAGTTCTTAGAATAGAAAGCATGTATGCTAATCCTAAGAAATGCGCTTTCATGACAGACCGTGTCATCTTCTTAGGTTTTATATTTACCCTCAATGGTGTGTCTATTGATCCTAAAAAGATTAGAGCAATAGTTGAGGGGTCGATGCTCAAGAGTGTGCATGACGTGCGGTGTTTTCATGAATTAACAACATTTTATTGAAGATTCATAAAAGAGTTTAGCACCATAGTCGCTCCTATCACTGATTGCATTAGAAAGAAAGATTTTAAATAGACTAAAATAGCCAATAGAGCCTTCCTAGACATTAAGGATAAGATGACCCATGTTCCAGTTTTAAGATTTTTGAAGTAGCATGCGATGCATCAAAAGTTGGGATTGATGGTGTCTTTAGTCAAGAAGGTCATCCAGTAGCATACTTTAGTGAGAAACTTAAAATTTTAAACTCAAGTATTCTACCTATGATGAGAAGTTTTATGTGGTAATCCAAGCTTTAAGATATTGGAGACATTATCTACTACCCCAAAAATTTGTTTTGTACTCTAATCATGAGGCCCTCCAATTTCTAAATTTTCAAAAGAAACTAAATCATAGACATGGTAGGTGGATTGAGTTTTTGTAAGCCTATACTTTTATTTTAAAATACCATGCAGGTATAGAGAATCACGCTGCTGATGTCCTGAGTCATCATCATACTTTGCTATCCATCGTTAGTATAGAAGTTGTTGATTTTGATAAGGTTAAAGAAGATTATGAGGAGTGTCCAGATTTTGGTAGCATACCTACCACTTTATGTAAAAGATAATCTAAAGAATATAGCGAATATACTTTTAGATGTGTGCCCTAGAAGCTAGATTGGCTAATGCTTTTAATACACTTCTAAGGGTAATTTTATAATTTTAACTATAAATAAATAAAAAAATTATTTTCTATCATAGTGTATATTTAAAGTGTCTGTGATACATCTATTGAATTAACGATAATGATAATTTATTTTTTCAAGAGTTAAAAATTTAAGACATGAATTTTTATAATTAACTCATAAATTGCTCTAGACCATAGGATCATTACGAGGATGGTGATCAATTCAAAAGATTGGTATATGATTGCTTTCTTAGGATAAATGAGTCTTGAGTCTATGGTATGGAGATACTAGAGTGAGAGTATAGATACTCATTAAAGAATGAGGATACTCATTAGAGAATGAGAGCAGTCATAAGAAAATCTACCTTCTCATCGATGATTGGCTCGATGCTGCAGTGGTGTGTCTGATTCTTTGATCTAAGGTGCATCGATAGTTCATCTTGAGGATGTTATAGCTTAACTATATAATAACTCGATCTTCTAGCCATTCAGAATTCTGAGATGTATATTGGCTATAGCATGTTCATTGTAGGAATTTGATTGCACCAATAGAGAATCTATCTACCTCAGTAGATGAGGAGTAGCCCTATGATGATCATGGGATCAAGTCCTAAAGCCCATGGCCATGGCATTATGAAGATGATAGAAAGAGTTTTTATTAGAATTTTACATCGGACTCAAATTGTATGATTAATTCATGTGATAGATGTTGGGTTTGACGAGTTCACCTTAACCCTAATCCTATTGGGGCTTAAGATAGAAGAACCCAATCACATAGGTAGCTGCACTAAGAGATTTACTTTCAATTTTAATGGATTGCCACCATATACTACTAGGTATTACTGATGAATTTTTAGAGCAATTAGAATGATCTTGATAATCAATCATTCTAATTATGTGAATCAGAAAAGTTCTGGTCTATTGAAAGATGTTTCAATGATGTCGATGATAGAGATCGTGAGATATCCCATTACCATATGGAATTAAATCTAATTGGATTACACAAATAAGGATTTGGATCTGGATGTGATAAATTGATTTTAGTTAGTTTGATTGATTTGGATTAGATCCAATCAGGTTCAAGAAAATCATGCCAGCACACGATTGAGCCTGACATTCTCCTTATGTAGTTTTTCTGAACTATCTCTATTGAGTCAAATTTGATTCGACTCATTCTTAGATTGTAAATAGATTTATTTTTATCTGGCTAGAACTTATCCTGGTTAGATTAATTTTAGAAATAAATTCATTCTGAAATGCAATTGGAGTAGGGTCAATAGTTGACCCAATTGAGAGAATTGAGGGTCGCAAGATCAAAGCCTTCTAGAAAATTTTTTAGAAACTCTTTTTCTTTGATTTTTGGATATATGATAGGACTCGAGTCATACTTTGGGTGTCCCAAATTTGATGATTTTTGGAGACACCTAGATTGGATTAAGATAGAATTTGATTTGAATCAAACTCTTGAGGGAAGAGTCCTAGGCGCCCTGGACTCTTCCTTATCCCTACATGCCACCACTTTTGGGGATGTTTTAGGTTGACCAAACCTGATAGAAATCAGGTTGGGGATGTGGGTTATCAGCTCTAGAGTCCTAAGTTATCAAGCAATTTGATTACTTGATGAAATAGGACTCTAAGGTGGCGTAGGAGTCTATTTAAAGATCTTGCGCCCTAGGGCTTTAATCTTTTGATCACCATGCCCATATGCTGCCACCATAAACCTCCTCCATGCCCCATCTAGAGCTCCTCCCTCTCTTCTCCATGTTCACACCAAAGTTGGTGAGGTTTCAATCATCAAAAGTTGAGAAAAGCTAAAGATAAAACAAGATAGGGCGATCTAGATCAAGAGACAGGGTGCTGCCTTTTTGAAGGCTTCATAAATCAGATCTAAATCTAATCTTTTGAGATTAGATCCATAAGGAGAGCATATCTAGATCCTACCTGAGTGAACTTTGGTAGAGGCCAGACAATTGCATGGCTACATCCAGAATCTTGGGTGATAGTAGATCATCAGTAGGGTAAAAGCTATTTATCCAACCAAGGTAAAAAAATTAAATCAGATTTAATTTTAATTTTTAGTTCTAATATTAGATCTATAGGATTAGATCTGAGATGTCTCAGATCTAATTAAAATTTTTAAAAATTTTTTAAAATATTTTTTTAGATCCAATCAGATCTAAACGATCCTATGATGGAAAATAGGATTTTTCCTTCATACATCCTTTAGGATGGTTACTTATTTAGAGGAACTAGGCTGTGTGTCTCCTGTACATATTTAAAATATGTTCTAGTTTGGGAATTACATGCTGGAGGATTAGCTAGATATTTTGGTTGGAATAAAATCATAGAGATGGTAGAAGCTCGATTCTTTTGGCCAAGCTTGAATAGAGATATCGCCCAAATTATTGCTCAATGCAGAATGTGTGCCATGGCCAAGTAGAGAAAACAAAACATTGACCTATATACATCTTTATCTATACCAGAATATCCTTGGCAAGACGTTAATATGGATTTTGTTTTATGATCACCCAGTGAAGAAAAACCTAGTTTTCTTGCCGCAGGATTGATCTGATTTGATTAGATATAGAATAGAATTTTTAATTTTTTTTTATGATCTAATTAGATATAAGAGTTCTCAAATTTAATTAGAATAATTTGATAGCAAAAATAAAAATTAAAATTAAAATAGTAACATCTTATGTTACCTGATCGGGTAACTGGTTTACTCACAGCGATGATTTGAAGCCTTCAAGGTTCTGATGCGAGCCGTGCATGCACTCGACCTCTACTTGAGTCCACTTAGGTTAGATCTGAAAGTCTTCTCCTTCTAGGTTTGATCTAAAAAGATCATATTTGGAATCAATCTATGGCACCTCAAATCTAATCTTCAGCAGTAATATGTCCGTCTCACAAACAGCATCATCTTGACTCGTTCTTAGCAATAGCATCGTCTTGAATCTGATTTCGCCCAACACCTTGGGCATGGAGAAGAGGGAGGAGATCTAGAAGAGGGGGCATGGAGATAGAAACAGAGGTAGGGCTTTGCCATGGATTAATTTCAATCCAAAGCCAAGTGCGCAAGGCCCTTTATATAAACCTTGGCGCCACCCTAAAGTCCTGAGACTTTAAGCAACTGGTTTGCTTAAAGTAGAAGGACTCCTACCTGATCTCCATGCTCCATCCAATTTTCTTCTAAATTTTGTCATACAAAATATTAGATAATTGGTGTGGAGATGGGAGGATAAAGTTTTATGGGTGCAAGGCATATCTCTCCAAGTGTTTTGATCTCATCAAAACACTTAAAACCAATCCACTATGGGTGCACGCCATAAGGGGGTGTGCACCCTCTTTTCTTCATGAAAAATCACATAGGGATGTGTGCCCTCAGATGAATTCTAGGGGGTGCACGTTACCTCCCTCAATTCCTGCGAAGACTAGGTCAAAATGGTCTTATCCAAATTTCATCTCATGATTTTAGGACAAATCCTAATCTCATTAGGACAACCACTATTTTGACCAGGACAAGCCCTGCTCTGATTAGGACAAGCCCCAGTTAGACTAGGACAATCCCATATAGAGCTTTTAGATGAGCCAAATCCAATTTGACTCTATCAAGATGAATTAGAAAGATGATAGAAGAAGAAAGTCAGGTCCAATCGTGTGCTAGCATGATTTTCTTGAACCTGATTGGATCTAATCCAAATTAATCAAACTAGATTAGTCCAATTGATGACATCTAGATCCAAACATTTATTTGTGTGATCAGTTAGATTTAGTTTTATATGATAATGAGATATATCATGATCTCTATTATCAACATTAGCAAAATACCTTCTGATGGATCAGAACTCTTCTAATTTACCTAATTAGAATTGTCGATCATCAAGACATTTCTAATTAATCCTAAAATCAACCAGTGCCACCTAGCAGTATATGGTGGTAACCCATTAGAATTGAATACGAACCTCTTAATGCAGCTATCTATGTGATTGGGTTCTTCTATCATGAGCCTCGATAGGATCAAGGTCATGGTGAACTCATTAGACCTAACACCTATCATATGAATAAATCATTTGATTCGAGTCTGATGTAAAATCCTAATAGAAATTTTTTTTCTATTATTTTATACTGCCATGGCCATGGGCTTAAAGACTCTATCTTATGATCATTATAGGACTACTCTTTCTCTACGAAAGTTGATAGATCCTCTATTGGTGCAATCCAATTTCTATAATGAATATGCTATAGCTAACATACACCTAAGGATTTTCAATGGCTAGGAGGTCGAGTTATGGTATAGTCAAATCACAACACACTTAAGGTGAACTATCGATGTACCTTAGATCAAAGAACCAGACACACAACTGCTGCATCGAGCTATTCATCAATAAGAAGGTAGACTTTCTTATGACTGCTTGACCTAGTCATGCTCAGTACTCTTGCCCTCAACAAGTATTTATACTCTCGCTTCGATATCTTCACACTGTAAACTCAAGACTCATCTATCCTAAGAAAGTAATTGCACATCGATCTTTCAGATCGATCACCATCCTCGTGATGATTCTATGATTGGAAGTAATTTATGAGTTAATTATGATAACACATCCCTTAAATTTTCAACTCTTAAAAATATGCGTTATCATGTCTGTTAACTCAAAGAATGCATCATAGATATTTTAAATACACAATGTGATAGAAAATAATTTTTTTATTAATTTTGAGTCAAAATTATAAAAATATTTTTAAAAAGTATTTTATAAAGTATCGATCAATCTGGCTTCTAAGATACTCATCTAACAAACTCCCACTTGATCTAAAGCTAATTGCCTATAAATCTAAGTTCTATCTTCTCAAGATGGGCTTCAATCTTCTGCTGGCTCAACGACTTCATCAGTGGGTCAGTCGCATGATCTATGGTATCAACTCTCTTGACTTAGATGTATCTCTTCTCAAGGTAATCATGGATGATGTGATATTACTGCTTAATCTGCTTGGACTTCTGGTAAGACCTCGACTCCTTAGCTAGGACTATGGTGCCATTGTTGTCGCATTATAGAGGGACGGTATCTAATGGCATCACTCCAAGCTCTGCGATGAACTTCTTGAATCAGAATGCCTTCTTTGCAGCTTTCGAGGTAGCAATATATTCTGCTTTCATGGTGGAGTCTGCTATCACCATCTACTTGAAACTCTTTCAGCTTATAGCACCATCATTGCACAAGAACAAACTATCAGATGTCGAGTTTGAATTATTTATATCAGACATAAAGTCTGAGTCTATATATCCCTGGACCTGAAGTACTCCATTACCAAAGATCAGAAATATATTCTTAGTCCTTTTCAAGTACTTAAGGATATATTTCATAGAAGTTCAGTGCTTTTTGCTTGGATTCGATTGATACCTGCTCGTAACACTCACAGCATGGATGATATCAGGTCATATATATAGCATGGCGTACATAAGGCTCCCTATTATCGAAGCATAAGGGATCTTGCTCATGCATTCAATCTCCTCAGATGTGTTAGGCATATTTTTTGGGGAGATGAATGCCATGTTTGAAGGGCACTAGTCCTCTCTTGGAGTTTTTCATGCTGAACCTCTTCAGCACCTCTTCTATGTACATCTTCTGTGAGAGACCCAGCATTATCCTCAATCTATCCCTATAGATCTTAATCTTTAAAATAAAAGATGCTTCTTCTAGGTCTTTCATAAAAAATTCTTTAACAACCATACTTTGATCGAGGTCAATATGAAAATATCATTCCTAATTAGAAGGATGTCATCTCCGTACAGTACGAGGAAGACAACAACACTCCTACTAACATTTTTGAAAGACATGGTTCCTCCTCATTCTTAATGAAATTAAATGATTTGATTATATCATTAAAATGAGCATTCTAGCTCTGAGATGCTTGCTTAAGTTCATAAATGGATCTTTGCAACTTGCAGACCTTATGATCATCATCAGCATATATGAAACCAAGGAACTATTTCATATAGATATCTTCCTCAAGATATCCATTTAAGAATGCTATTTTCACATCCATCTATCATATTTTATAATCAAAATAAGCTGCAAGAGCAAGCAATGTGCGGAAAGATTTAAGCACGGCACTGGCGAGAAAGTATTCTAATAGTCATTGCTTTCACGCTAACTATATTCATTTGCTACTAGCCTAGGTTTGAATGTCTCCATATTTTCATCTGCACCTATCTTTCTTTTGAAGATCCATTTACACCTAATAGGTACTATACCTTTAGGTGGATCTACCAAGATCCAGACTTGATTTGAGCACATTGAGTCAATCTCTGACTTCATTGCTTCTCGTCATTTTTTGAAGTCGGTAACTGATATCGCCTCGTCATAAGTTTTGGTAGCATCACCATGAACCCCACTTCTCATGAGGAACATTTTCTTTATATCCTCTTGAATATCTAAGTACTTCTTAGGAGGATGAAAAATCCTATTTATCCTATGAGATGGAGGAGGTAGTGTGTGGATTGGCTCAGACTGACTGGGTTCCATAGGTTCCTTGGCTCGTTACTCTTTGGAGACTTTCTCCTTGAGCCTGATTTATCTTCCAATGCCACCATCTTGAATAAATTATTTTTTAAAAAAAATAGCATATTAACTCATAATCACATTGTGGTCTTTAGGAAGATAGGAGTAATATCCCAATGACTCTTTAGGATATCCAATGAACTGAGTTCTAAAGGATCTTGACTCTAACTTGTCCGCTTGCTGTCTCTTGACATGAGCTGGACAATCCCAAATTTTGAGATGACTCAGACTTGATTTCTTACCATACCATATCTCATACGGTATGGTAGGAATGATTTTAGATAAAATTCTATTTAATAAATAAATGACTATCATTAAACTATGTCCCCAAAAAAATTAAGAAAGGTCCATGAAGCTCATCATGGATCGGATCATATCAATAGGGCTTGATTTTTCTGTTCTGAAATCTCATTGAGTTAAGATATTCTAGGTGGAGTCCAATGTGAGACTATACCATTATCTTTGAGATTGTCCAAAAATTTTTGACTATGATATTCACCACCTCATTTGATTGAAGAACTTTAATGGGCTTTCCAGTTTACTTTTTTATTTTATGTCTGAATTTTTTAAACTTTTCAAATACTTCAGATTTGTGTCACATCAGGTACACATACCTTATCAAGATAGATTATCGGTAAAGATAATGAAATAGAAAAAATTATCTCTGATCGGCACATCGAATAGGCCACACACATATATTTTTTACCAAGGTAAGTAGGTCTGTGGCCCTTTTCCTATGTCTTACAAAAGAGAAATTAGTCATTTTGCCTTGAAGGTATGACTCACAAATCGGATATGACTCGAAAGTCAATAGATTCATTAGTACGAACTTTTTTAATTTGTTAATCCTATCTTCAGCTATATGATCTATCCTAAGGTGCTATAGATATCTTTTATTGATATTATACCTAGATCATTTTGATCCTATGGCATTCATATTTTGCTCAATATTAAAAATAGAAATATTTACATGTAACTGATAGAAACCATTAATTAAGAAACCACTTATAATTTTATTTTTTTCAAAAAAAATAGTACAGTGTTCCTTAGAAAAACTAATTACATAACTTTCTTATGCTAAATATGAAATAGAGATTAAATTTCTGCTCGCAGTAGGCACAAAGTAATAGTCCCTAAGTTCTAAGATAGCTCCAAACGGTAGTTGAAGAGGGTAGGTTCCTATGGCCATAGCAGTAACTCTTGCTCTATTTTCGATGCACAGGATCATCCCACCATTCCTTAGCCTCTTGCTCTCCTCAAGATCCTACATAGAAGTTCACAAGTGAGCATTAGAACTAGAGTTAAGCACCCAACTTGATGCAGAAGAAATCATAAGATTAGTCTCAATGACGAGCATACCTCTAAAAGGACCTGCTTTCTTCTTGTTCTTCAAGTTGGCCAAGTACGAAGGATAGTTCCACTTCCAATGGCCATCGATGTTGTAGTAGAAATATTTTTCTTTATTTGAGGCCTTCTTCTTTGGTTCTCTATTATTCTTCTTTTCCTTTACCTTTTGCTTCTTTGTAGACTTCTTTTTCTTTCCAAATTTTTTTTTTTGGAAGAAGTCCACTCCACAGCAATAACTGAGCTCTTTGAATCTTTCATAGTTTGCTCGACAGTAATCAGCATATTCATTAACTCAGTCAAGGTGCACTAGAGCTTATTCATATGGAAGTTCATGATGAACAACCCATATGAATCAGTTAAGGACTGTAGGATCACATCAATCTGTAGGTCCTTGTCCATTATGACACTGAGGTTCTCAAGCTCTTCTAGGTCCTTGATCATCACCATGCAATGATCTTAGATCGACTATCCATCATGCATCTATACTTTAAAAAGTTTTCTCGAGATTTGATAACGCACTATGCGACTTTGTTCACCAAACAACTCTTGCAGGTGAGCCAACATTTGGTATGCAGTCTTAATATCTTTATGTTGGTGCTGCAACTCATCTAACATTAAGCCTAACATGTTGCACCTGATCTTGTTATCATCGTTTGACTACTTCTCATGAGATGCTCTCTGATCAACTGTCAGATGGGCTAGAAGAGTGGAAAGTTTCTGGTCCAACACATAGGATAGCTTTTCAGAACTCAAAATAATTTTCAAGTTTTGAAGTCCATCCTTATAATTAGGTCCGATCAGTCTATGGGCATCTAGAATTCTGGGTAGGAGATTTGACGTAGATATTTTTCTATAGAGAGTCAAAGTTTCTAGTTAGACTTATAATTTGAACTGATCAATTTGTTTAGGAGTTTTATTTTTAAATAAATTTAGGCTTCTATTATTTTCTCGGATCCCTACACTTTCTTAGCAGAGATGCAAAAGTCTCCATAATTAATGACTTTTAGTAGATGGTGTGATCCCATTGACTGGCTCACCAACTCACCTAATAGTTATTGGTGATGAGTCAGTCAATGGATGGACAACTCTTATCCAATATTTTTTCAAACATGGAGTATCCAAACTAGGTCTCTAATTCATGAAGCTCATCATGCCTAAAATATTGCTCCACTCCTTAGTTAAGTTAGACCCACCATTTATATGAATTGGATTTTTTATTGGAATTCTCATCGTATCTAAAATATTGAGCCCAACTCATCCTCCAATTCATAGCATCCAATTTCTAGTTGATGTGATTGTGTCTTTCCAGTACAACTGAACTACTATATCCAATCGAGAATAATCAGCCCTAGGAAGGGCCCGCATATCCATAATGATGGAAGACCAATTGACTTAATATTTTCTTAAAAAAAATTGATTTAGATCTCTTAGACTCAACTTAGTCATAATTATTATGACAAACCTAGCGGCATGGGTTAGCTCGAATCATTTGCCACCTCAAATGAGAATTGGATTGACCTAATCAATTAGGTAAGTAAGATCGATGGGACAGATATTCCATTAACTTGCCATGAATGCATTTAGGTTGAGTAGCTCCTAATTAAAGACCACCGATCCAAACTTATCTTAGACATTGACTTGTTTGACCAGAACTGATCGGATTAGCCTATAATCCAAGCTCGAATTACAGAGCCAAATTAGGTCTTAAAATGATCAACCATTTGTGACTGTGAGTCAACCTTGACCAAGACATAACTATTGGACTGGTCAAAACTAAGCACTTTTGATCCTATATAACCAACTCTTGATTCGGTTTGATTAGTCGCTTGATCTAATTAAACTATCCTTACCCGAACTCATGTTTTATGAAGGTATCTTAGATTTGAAAATTCATAATTTTTAGACCTAATTAATTTCATAAACTTAATTCTTAATTAAGTCCAAGGGTTCATAAAATAAAACATGCATCAAAGATTCTAGGATTTTAGGATCTAGAATTTTGCAGAAAAGTAAGTTTTAATTTTTGATTAAGGATAAATGCACAGTACCCCTACATGCCATAAGAGCATCCTATCGAATGAAAAGAGAGGGTCTTTAAACCCTTCTTACTCTTATGACCAGATGGCTAAAGAGAATGCCTTAATCAGAAATATAAAAATTATACTACAAAATAGTTTAATCTAACATATATATCTCATATATGATTAAAGATCTAAACTACGCATGCTTTGTATATATTACATATATAAATTTTAAACATATAAAATTATTTTTTAGATTTGATTACATCTGATGTAATATCTAAAAATTAAAATTTAAATGATCACATCATAAAAATTTTAATCTAGACTATTCATGGCATAGATCTATTAAAACTAGTCTAGACATGAATCATATATATCACATACATAAAAATTTTAGATGCACCTTTTGATTTCATATCTGGTTACATCTCATGTAATATTTGAAATCTAAATTATCACATAAAAAAAATTTAAATCAAAATCAAACAGATCTAAAAAACTACAAATGCAGCTTTGATACCAGTTGAAGAAAAATCTAGTTTTCCTACTGCAGGATTGATCTGACCTGATCAGATCTAAAGCAAAATTTTTTAAATTTTATTTCTATGATTTGATCAGATCTAAGAGTTTTCATATCTGATTGAAATAAACTAATAGCAAAAATAAAAATAAAAATTAAAATAGCATTATCTTATGTTACCTGATCGGATAAATAGTTTATCCGTAGTGATGATTTGAAGCCTCCGAGGTTCTGATGCGAGTCATGCATGCACCCGGCGTCTACCAGAGTCCACTCAAATCTGATCTAAAACTTGTCTCATTCTAGATCTGATCTCAAAAAATCAGATCTAGAATCAATCTGTGGTGCCTTAGATCTAATCTTCAGCAGTGATGTATCTGTCTCATGAACAGCATCATCTTGACTCATTCTTCACAGTAGTAGCCTTCAACCTTTAAATCTGATTTTGCCCAACACCTTGGGCATGGAGAAAAGGAAGGAGATTTGGATGAGGGGGCATGGAGATGGAAAGAGAGGTAGGGTTTCACCATAGATTAATTGCAATCCAAAGCCAAGTGTGCAGGGCCCTTTATATAAACCTTGTCGCCATCCTGAATTCCTGAGACTTTAAGCAACTGGTTTGCTTAAAGCAGGACTCCTACCTGATCTCCATGCCCCATCCAATTTTCTTTTAAATTTTTTTGCATAAAATATTAGAAAATTGGCATGGCGATGGGAGGGTAAAGTTTTGTGGGTGCAAGGCATATCTCTCCAAGTGTTTTGATCTCATCAAAACACCTAAAACCTATCCACTATGAGCGCACGCCATAAAAGGGCATGCACCCTCTTTATTTCATGCAAAATCATATTGGAACATGCACCCTTAGATGAATTATAGGGTTTGCACATTACCTCCCTCAATTCCTGCAAGACTGAGTCAAAATGGCCATGTCCAAATTTCATCTTATGATTTTAAGACAAACCCTGATCTCATCAGGACAAGCCTTATTTTGATCAGGACAAGCCCTATTCTGACCTAGACAAGCTCTAATCAGACTAGGACAAACCCATACAGGGCTTTTAGATGAGCTAAATCTAATTTGACTTAGTCAAGATGATCCAAAAAGAAGACAGAAGGAGAAAGTCAGATCCAATTGTGTGTTAGCATGATTTTCTTGAACATGATTGGATCTAATCCAAATCAATCGAACTGGATTAGGCCAATTGATGACATCCAGATCCAAACTCTTGTTTGTGTAATCCAATTAGCTTCAATTTTGTATAGTCATGAGATATATTATAATCTCCATTATCGACATCATCGAAACTTCTTTTGATGGATCAAAACTCTTTTGATTTACCCAATTAGAATCGTTGATTATCAAGATATTTCTAATTGATCCCAAAATCTATTAGTGACACCTAGCAGTATATGGTGGCAACTCATCAAAATTGAATATGAATCTCTCGGTGTAGCTACCTGTGTGATTGAGTTCTTCTATTATGAGCCCTGATGGGATCAAGGTTAAGGTGAACTCATGAGACCTAACATCTATCATATGAATAAATCATTCGATTCGAGTCTGATGTAAAATTCTAATAGAAACCTTTTTTTTTTATTTCATACTACCATGGCCATGGACTTAAGGACTCGATCTCATGATCATCATAGGACTACTCTTCCTCTACCGAGGTTGGTAGATCTCCTATTGGTGCAATCCAATTTCTATAATGAATATGCTATAGTCAACATATACTTTAGGATTTCGAATGACTAGGAGATCGAGTTATGGTGTAGTCAAACTATAACACACTCAAGGTGAACTGTCGATATACCTCAGATTAAAGAATCAGATACATAACTACGACATCAAGCTAGTCATTGATGAGATGGTAGACTTTCTTATGACTGCTCGACATGGTCATGCTTAGTATCCTTATTCTCAATAAGTACCTATACTTTTATTCTGATATCTCCATACCATAGACTCAAGACTCATCTATCTTAATAAAACAATCGCACACTGATCTTTCAGATTGATCATCATCCTCATGATGATCCTACGATTGAGAGCAATTTATGAGTTAATTATGATAACATATGTCTTAAATTTTTAACTCTTGAAAATATACGTTATCATACCCGTTAACTCAAAAGATATATCATAAACACTTTAAATACATAATATGATAGAAAATAATTCTTTTATTAATTTTGAGTCAACATTATAAAAACATCATTAGAAAGTATTTTACAAAGTGTCGGCCAATCTGGCTTATAGGAAACTCATCTAATACCTAGGATAATTAGGAAGCATGATTCTATTCTAGTGGTTGTAGATAGGTTTTCAAAAATAGCACATTTCTTATCCTATTGCCAAACGTCTGACGTATTGAAAGTTACAAGGATATAATTTGATGAGTTTGTTAGACTACACGAATTGCCTAAAACCATTATGTCTGATAGGAATATTACATTCATGAACTACTTTTGAAAAATCCTATGGCTCCTTATAGGCATAAAATTAAAATTTTCTTCTGCCTATCACTTGCAAATGGATGGTTACACCGAAGTGGTCAATAGAAGCCTTGGAAATCTATTGCATTGCTTGATTAGGGAACATATGGATAATTGAGATCTTTTGCTACCTCGAGCCGAATTTGCATATAGTAGCTCTATTAACAAGTCTATTGGCATGAGTCCTTTTGAAGTAGTTCATAGATATCAACTTAGGAAACCAATAGATCTTATCCCATTGTCCATGTACTTTATAATTTCTGAATCTGTAGAGTCATTTTCATAGCATGTCAAGAGTTTGCATAAAGAGATCAAATAAAAAAACTAGTATTAGCAATAAAGTTTATAAATAAAATATAGATTCTCATCAATGTACCCAAGAGTTTGCAGAGAGAGCCTATGTGATGGTTCAAATGAGGCCTGAATGGTTTCCATCCAAAATCATGAAGAAGTTACATGCTCGAGGAGCAAGTCTGTTTAAGATTGTAAAGAAGATCAAACTGAATTCATATATTATGGACTTGCCTTCTAAATTTGGGATTAGTTCTACTTTTAACATTATAGATCTCATCATTTATAAAGAGCCAACTCAGACATCTAGTAAGCTATTTGAGCTTGAACCAACCTTTGAGAGAGAGCCTGCCTCTGAGTGTCCACCAA
Organism: Cocos nucifera; assembly: GCA_006176705.1. Taxonomy (NCBI): domain Eukaryota; kingdom Viridiplantae; phylum Streptophyta; class Magnoliopsida; order Arecales; family Arecaceae; genus Cocos; species Cocos nucifera. The sequence continues at coordinate 54,594 of QRFJ01004649.1, forward strand.
TCAAAATGTTAGCACAACACGATCAGATTGAGAGAATTTTAGATGAGTAGATCATCTCCATCTAGAGTCAAGGCTATCAATAGTACTTGGTTAGATGGCGAGGTCGATTGGAGTCCAAAGATACCTAGATCACTCAAGAACAGTTGCAGTGCATTGATCCCGATTTGCTTGAGCATCATTAGAGTGAAATCGACCTCCACTCGATAGGATCGAGTTCTCCTAACCTTAAGAGAAATAGTGTGGATACCAGGGCCATTAGAAGTCAGTGATATGATTTGGATTCGATTTGGATCAAAGAAGTCCTATTAGATTGACTCTACTTCAAATTAGATTGACTCTACTTTAATTATTTTATTCCAGTCAATTAGTTATTTTGATGCATTTAGTTTAGGATCCATAGAACCATATTTAGGTTTGTATCGGGTTGGAGCCTTATTTGACTATCATGAAGAAGCAAGTCCTAAGAGGTCATACCTTAGCTTGAACTACATCATCTTTGGAGCCACCACTTTCTACACACCTAGAATATGCATGCAAGCATGTGCCATGCCAAGGATCCTCATGTCAAGTTGTGCCCAGTGTTAAGCACTGATAGCTACCATAAGCATCAAAAATAAACTCTACTCACTACTATAGTTAGGGTGAGTCGAGATCATTTCCAGTGGATCGCATAGTTACAATTGAGTGATTTTAATTTTAAGTTGAAGATGGGAAATAGTTCAATTAATTTAAAGACTATAAAATATAAAAGAAATAAATAAAGTTAAATTTAGTTATGAAGATAGAAGTTTGGTTCAGATATAAAGATGGATTCTCAAGATCCAACTGCTCCTTGTTGACAGCTAGTACCCTTCTTTCACCTACTTTTGCTTAGATATCTAAATAATAAAGATATAGCCTATCTTAGAGAGCATGGCTCATGCTCATAAATCATAGCCCATCTCTTAAAATTATAAGCTAGTCTAAATTAAATTAGATACAAGAGACAAGATTTCATCTAAATATAACTTATCCCAAGAGTACGATCTGTACCCATAGATCATGAATCATCCAAAGAGTATAAATTATTCTAGATTGAAAACTTAAGCAAAGTAAATAAAGATGTACAAATATAAATAAATAAAACTTAGATCTTTATTGCATATGAAAGAGAAATACAAAAGGTTTTGCAAAAGAAAACAAACTATCAAAATAATTCACAGCAATCTCCCGAGAATTGGATATCTAGTCAGCCATGGGAAGATTCTTCACCACAATCTTCATCCTGAACTCTAGAGATTCCTTTGCTCAAACTTAAAGAAGACCTTCAGTAGTAAGAGAATGAGATTTAGTAGAGAATAGGCTGAAGAAAGTTGGTTTGAAAGAAGTTGGAAGGTGGAAGAGGGTTGTTGAAATTTTTAGGCTATAGTTTGTAGGATTGGAAAGGGAGAAAGGTTTGGAGGACTTCTTAGAGGCTTTTCAATGTGCAATTTTTATGATTCATAAGGGACTGATGGAGGTTTGGGATGGCAGACTTTTAGGGAAAAAGGTTAGATCTATGACTAGCTAAAAATCTAGGAAGTTAGGGTTAGCATGAAGAAGGGTTGTGGCATGGAACCTAAGGCTATGGGGATTTTGGATGTGGGGAAGGCTTTTTTTTTTCTTTTGGCTGGCAAAAGAGGATTTTTATAGAGTGGAGACTAGGGTTTTGAGGGGTGTAGATACATGGAATAAGGGCCATAAGATTTAGGGTTAAGAATCATAGCCAATGGTTCCTCCTTTGATGTTTTACCATATTTGCTTTGATGATAAATTTCCATCTTTACTCCAATCTAAATTCTTCTCTAATTTCTCCTTCAAATTTTCATAAAATCTTCATAGGTGGTGCCTCCAATATCAACTCTTTGATCTAAGGCTTGATTGATTCTCTTCTATTGATTAATTAGTTGTGTTCACACCATGATCCATGTGAAGGCTGATCTTTTAATCTTGACCCTTAATCTTTAAGCTATGTTCACACCTTGGTATTTTCTTGATTTGTTTTCCATTTATTCTCTCTTCTTAGCGCCATCAATAAGAGTCTTTGGATGCTTGCTTTGGTACTTAGTGGCTTTTGATTTCTTCTTGAATCCATATGAGAATATTCCAAGGATTGCAGGCCCTTAGATCTTCTTCTAATCATTTCAACCAATGATTTTTCTTTCCATGGATCTTCATCTTTAGGTGCCTAGATCTCTATCCTTGGTTGTAACCATTTGATGTAAACCTTTGGATCTCCTCTATGACTCTTGGATGCACTTGGGTTCAAGCTAGATTAGACCCAATTGAGCCTAATTGAACCTAATCTTCTATTGACCTGCAAAATAGATTAGAAAATATCAAATTCGAACTAGTACATGTTAATTAATGATGTTTTGAGTGTGTTTAATGCATTAATTTAAATATTGATCACACCCTCTAACTTAGCTTTTACTTATCCTTGAGTAAAATAGAAAAATCAGAGTGAGTACCTGACTTAGCCTTAAATTAAAAGTTAGGTTAGGTATTCCTAAAAGCATCTAATACTCGGCCAAACCATTAAAGAGGTACGTTCTTGGATTATTAATTCGACTCAATTAGTGGTTGAGTGTTAGTTATAGAAATTTTAGAGATTTTTTTTTACCAACTTTTTACTTTACTTTTTAAGTTTTCTAACTTGATGTAAGCTGGATTTATTATTTTCTTGCAATTTAGTCCTCTTATTACCTACTATTTTTTTCTATATATTTTCTTATTGACCTTGAAGAAAAAATTCTATTTTTCACCATAGAATCATTCAGATCTGATTGGATTTAAAAAAATATTTTAAAAATATTTTTAAAAATCCTAATCAAATTTGAGACATCTTAGATCTGATCCTATAGATCTGATATTAAAACTAAAAATTAAAATTAAATTAGATTTAATTTTTATATCTTGGTTGGGCAAACTGCTTTTATCCTATCGATGATCTATTGTCACATAGGATTTTGATATAGCCACGTAATCGTATGGCCTCTTTCAGAGTCCACTCGAATAGGATTTGGATGCACTCTCCTTCTAGATCTGATCTCCAAAAATTAGATCTGGATCTGACTTGTGAAGCCTTCGAATGAATTTTGAAGGCAACCCCTGTCTCTTGATCTAGATCATCCTGTCTTGATTTTGTCTTCAGTTTTTCTCAACTCTTGATGGCTGAAACCTCACCAGACCTGGTGTGGACATAGAGAAGAGAGGGAGGAGCTCTAGATGGGGCATGGAAGAGGTTTATGGTAGCAGCAATTGGGCATTGGGATCCAAAGAATAAAAGTCCTAGGGCGTAAGGTCTCTTATATAGAACCCTGCGCCACAACTAGTGCCCCTATTGATCAAGCAATTGGATTGCTAGATTTACTGGGACTCTAGACCCTAAAGTCCATGCCAAATACCAGATCCTTATCTAGTTATGTCACCCAAAAGACCTCCTTAAGGTGGTGGCATGAAGGGATAAGGAAAAGTCTAAGGCACTTGGGACTCTTCCCTTAAGAGTTTGATTCAAATCAAACTCTAATTTAACCCAATCTAGGCACCTTCAAAAATCACCAAATTTTGCTCACTCATAGCATGAATCAAGCCTAATCACATGCCTAAAAATTAGAGAAAAAGAGTTCCTAGAGAATTCTCTGGGAGGCTCAGATCCTATGACCCTCAATTCTCTCAACTGGGTCAATTATTGATCCTAGTCCAATTACATTTCAGAATGGATTTATTTCTATAATTAATCTAGCTTAGACAAGTTTTAGTCAGATTAAAATAAACCCATTCATAATTCAGGGATGAGTCAAATTAAATTTAACTTAATCAAGATAGATCAAAAAAACTATAGAAGAAGAATATCAGGCTCAATCGTGTGCTAGTATGATTTTCTTGAATCCGATTGGATCTAATTCAAATCAATCAAATTAAGTCAGCCCAATTGATTACATTCAGATTCAAACCTTTATTCGTGTGACCTAGTTAGATTTAGTTTCGTATAGTAATAAGACGTGTCATGATCTCCATCATCGAAACATCTTTCGATGGATTAGAACTTTTTTGATTCATGCAATTAGAATGATCGATGATCAAGATCATTCTAATTGCTCCCAAAATCCATCAATGATACCTAGCAGTATATAGTGGCAATCCATCAAAACTAAAAGTGAACCTCTCGATGCAGCTACTTGTGTGATTGAGTTCTTCTATCTTGAGCCCCGATAGGATTAGAGTTAAGGTGAAGTCATCAAATCTCTACTTGTGTGATTGAGTTCTTCTATCATATGAATTGATCATTCGATTCAAGTCTAATATAAAAATCTAATAGAAACTTTTTCTATCATCTTCACACTACTATGGCCATGGGCTTATGGACTCAATCTCATAATTATCATAAGGCTACTCATTTACCGAGGTAGATAGATCTCCTATTGGTGTAATTTAATTTCTATAATGAATATGCTATAGCCAACATATACCTCAAAAATCTGAATGACTAGAAGATCGAGTTATGATGTAGTCAAACTATAACACTCTCAAGATGCACTATCGATGCACCTCAGGTCAAAAAACCAGACACACCACTGCAGTATCGAGCAAGTCATCGACGAGAAGATAAACTCCCTTATGACTGCTCGAGGTGGTCATGCTCGATATCCTCATTCTCTAACGAGTATCTGTACTCTCATTTTGGTGTCTCTATATCCTAGACTCAAGATTCATCTATCCTAAGAAAGTGATCGTATGCCAATCTTCTAGATCGATCACCATCCTTGAGATGATCCTATGATCAGAAGCAATTTATGAGTTAATTATGAAAATTCATGTCTTAAATTTTTAACTCTTGAAAATATAAATTATCATTACTATTAACTCAAAGAATGTATCAAAGACACTTTAAATATACACTATGATAGAAAATAACTCTTTTATTAATTTATAGTTAAAATTATAAAATTATTCTTAGAAGTATATTATAAGTATTAGCCAATCTGATTTCTAGGACACACATCTAATAGACTCTTATAGCAACCTTTTAGCCAATGACTCTCAAACCAGTTAGCTTTAAGGCAATAGGTATAAAATACCTCTTAGGCTTACTGACTCGAGTCCAAAAAAATATGATTCTTATAATTAGTTTCTTACATCGCCACCTTTTTGATACGAACTATAGTGCTTACTTAGGTGAAAGATCTTGGTTACTCAATGAGACAATGCTAAACTTTTTTTAAAAAAAAATTAAGAAAAACTTTTTACATACTTTGACTTTTTCATCTAAACACCTATGAAGCAGATTTTTCATTAAGATTAGTAGAAAGAGGGCTCTGAAATCACTCTAAAATTTAGTCTAGCCTAAATCCTACCATTCATTGGGTTTTCTTAATAATTTAACCCTCAATAACTTGAAAATTATCTAGACTGTTAAATACTTATTGATTAGGGTGCCTAATTAACTTCAATTTGAGATAAAATTTGGGTACATAAAACTAATTATTTTTTATCATATTTGAGAACTTACTTAAACTTAAGTTGGTTATTCTCCCCCTCCTAACTTAATTTTCATTATCCCTAATGGAAGAAGAGAAAAACAAGAATAAATATTTATCATGGAGGGATATCACCTAATTTGTTGTTATCTGTAGGTTCTTTATTATACTCCATCGGGTTCATGCAGGATGTTAATGATGTGCTCCCCCCAACTTGGCTAGTTATTCTTATTAAATTTTTATAAAATAAAAAACTAGATAAGATAAAATATTGGATTGCCTTCCAACAAGCGCTAAGTTTAAGATCTTCAGCTAGACCAAGCGATTCTTTCACCTATCTAGGATCAAATATTGGATTAAAAAATTTTAGTGGTCTTTCATCCCCAAATTTTAAATGATAACTTGTAACCCCATTATTGATAAATTCCATTACTTGGTCACCAATTTCTAGAAAATAGTTTAAAATTTTATTATTAATAAATTTCTTTCCTTCATTATTATCAATTTTTGGATGATGGTTTGCAACCCCATTTTCAGCCTCTTGTTTATTGAGAATTATTTTTATATATTCTTCTAAAATGCTTCTAAATTGAGTTTCTAGATTAGAAGTTGGATCCGATGCATTGATTATTAGGAGCATGTCATATGGTTTTATCTTACATACTCAGGTGTGATTGAAGGTGGCTTTAGTTCTAGGACTGATGGTGATTCTAAAGAGGGAGCTATTAGAGTAGGTATTGCAAGTAAAGGCTAATATTTCTTAACCCATGGAGGAGTAGTACTACAATTAGATGGCTCTAGTAATATGTTCATATTTTCAATATATCCATCTAGGTCAAAATCATCCACTCCAAAGGAATTTTAACGTTTATGCACTGGGTCCTAAGAAATACTTTTAAGGATAGCTTTCTCTAATGTCTCTTCTACCACGTCTACTTCAAAATGAGTAGTGGTTTGTTGATGCTTGTCATTATAACATAAATAAAAATTAAACCTAATCCTACTAATGGTTAGAATAGTCATAAGTTGGATGTTGATTTTCTCAAGGATTGAAGGCTAAATTATATTTAATTTTAATAAAAAAATAAATAAAATTTTAAATTAATCTTTAAAGTAGACATTTAAATAAGTAGTTTAAAGAGGATTAATTAAGATTTAGTAAATTAAAATAAAAGAAAGTAAAAAATAATTAAGTGGGATTCAAAGAATCAGTTAAAGATATTCTGGAATTTTGAATCCATCTTTAGCAAAGTTATGGTAATTCCTTTTAATGTAAGAATTTAGTTATGACTATAATCTATTTTCTTTGAGCATGAACCATATCTTTCAATCATGATCCATCTCAATAGAATCATAAACTATTCAATACTTAATTTAAAAATTAGTAATATAATTTTTAATGATTCTCTCTAATATAAACTATTAAACCGAGTATGGACTGTATCTTTCGATCATAATCTATCTCCATAAATATAGCCTATTTAGATATTAATCAATAATATGTTAACATAAGATCTCATGCATGGAGGATAAAATTTAAGATTAAATAGGAGAACATATTATTCATTGCATAAAAAAAATTATAAAAGATAAAGAAAAAATACAATCAATGCTAAAAGACTTCATCTACTTTCTCAGAATTCAGATCTTTAGCTGTGCATGGTTAAGGTTTCTTTAGCTCCTGGCGTCTTTAAAACTTCATATGGAGGATGGAAGAAGAAGAAAGGAGAAAGAAAGAAGAAAGAAAGAAAAAGAAGAACAAAGAGAAAGAGGGGAAGAGAGAGGCTTGAAGGAGGCTGATGGGCTGATCCCCCCCAGCCCAAAAAGGAGGGTCTTTTTGGTTTGGTGGCATAGAGAAGGCTTAAATAGAGGAAAAATAGTAATTTTTGAGTTCTATCTGAACTCAAATTAGAGTTTAAATCGAATTCCATCATCCAGTACATTCTTGGTCGTCATATGTTAATCAAATGATCCAAAATCATCCAAAATCCACCACTCGACCTTCAATTCATCGCTAGATTGATTTTGGCCTACCCGATCAGTTAATCAGAGTGTTTTTGATCATCAGATCGCATCAAAAAGGCTGAAAGAATATTAGATTAAGTCAAAAATTCATCTCCACCTTTGGATTTCAGCCAGTTGCGATATTAGCCATTGGATGGTGCATCGCCTATTTGTGAGCCACGCATAAAACAAGCTCTACGTAAACCCCGCTAAATTAGAGCCTGCCATGCCATGCAAAATTACAAATTTGCCCTATGAGCTGCATTTTTTCGCGGAGGGCCTGTAAGGGTCCATAGTGAGTTGGATACTATTTTGGTCCATGGTGTGTAAGGATTAGTGGTGCTCCCAAGCCTTGGGAGGCCATGAGATGAGGAGCCAGGGTGTTGGCTCCGGAAAGCCTAGGATAGGTGTGGTCTTAGGACTAGAATAGGAGCTATCCTAGGATTGAGGCGGTGTGTAGCCCTTCATGGGCTTTAAGTTCTGGCGTGAGAACTTTGAGGAGCTTGGTAGATACTTCAGAGACCTGAGACATAAGGTAGAGTAAAAGACCAAAGCTAGAAGAAGTATCAGTCATGACAAGGGGCTGGCACACAGGCGGGCTGGCTCGGATACAGCTCGAGCCGGCTCGAATTGAGATTGAGCCAGCTCAGATCACAGTCGAGCCAATTCTCTCATGTAGATAGGAGACAGTGTTCAAGCGAGATGCAGTCAAGCCAGCTCGATGGTGGCGAACAAAATAAGATGGGATTTTCTGTTTGGTCTTGGATTCAGTTTAATCCAAGGGGTCTTAAGGCTTGGTTTAATAAGATCTTAAGGATGGCTAATTTATGTATAGGTCAGATTTAGATCTAGGAGATGAGAGCATGGAAGACATGGGTGTACATGGGCTTGGTGAGTGCTTTCATATATTAGATCAGTTAGGAGAGTTTTTGGTCGGGCCTAATGGCTATGTATAAATACATCGATTGCACTAGGGTTTCATGGTGGATTGGAATATAGATCTTTTCTTTCTCAATTTTTCTTCTCTCTTCTTTCTAGTGTTGCAGCCCTAGGGTTCTTGAAGAAGCCCTAGAGAGGAGGGATGCCTCCCTCAAGCCCTAAGAGAGAGGCACCCCCATCACAGATCTAGGTGGTGGATCGATGGTAGACTGTCCTTAAAGAATGTCAAAGGTCTCTTTAGGTCCATGCTAAAGATCAGGGATTTTTGTAACATGGTATCAGAGCAGTACCATGGATCCTAACAATTGATATTAGAGTTGTCGATTGTTATAATATTTTGTATCAGAGCCTGATGGTGCATGGAAGCAAAGAAGAAGTCATATCAGATGAAATTAAAAATCTGTACTAGTATTCTATGATATATCTCAGATCTATCTTTATTATTGTTATGGTTTGGCCAACTGAAAGAAGCGGATTGAAGGTGGAGGTTGAGAGGATTGATGGAAAGGAATTTTTTTTTTGAGATGGAAGGTTTGGGTGCATGATTTGCTGGTCAGTCTTGGTGGAAAGACCGATATGTATAACGGTTAGGTGATAAGGTTCTTTAGGAAGATGGGCAGTGTGGGATAGTTTAATGGATGAAGAGAGATCACCTAAGAGATAATAGTCGAAGAAAGGTTGAAGAAGCGACTATACATCCTTTGATGGTAGGAAGGTGGGGAAGTAGTTGGGGATGTATTCTGTAGTTCGATCAGAGCATGAATTTGTGAAGCCTTGGAGGTGATGGAGATGGATGATCTATGAAAGTCAGTAGGTTAGGATGGACGACTGATCTTGGATTAGGTTTTTTTTGTAGGAGCACCAAGGAGAGTCATGGTTCAGATGGAGAATGGGTTGTGTGCAGCAAGAAAGGACCTAGATACCTATGAGGAGGCGGTGTCAAGATGAGGCAGGGAGCATTGGAGTATTGTAGTAGTGCTTCTCTGGAGGCATGAGGCTGAGAGAGGTTCGATGGTGCAGCAGCCCAGGAAGGTATCTTAATAAATAGTGTTAGAGTGCATCTCAGGGAGACCAGGAGCAGGTCTTAAGGAGAGCCAGGAGGTCTCAGGGAGCCTTAGGATGAGATAGGTAGGTCTAAGCCCAGGATATGGTTTGAGCTGTAGTTTCTCCAGGTGCAATTGAACGGTGGTTGGTGCAGGGATAGAAGAGGAGAAGTGCTAGAATAGAATTTCCTATGATTTAGTTGCTGGATTTAAAAAAGTTGGATGAGCTCTTAAGGTTTGGAGGTGCCCATGGGTTGGAAAAGTATCCAAGATAGCTTCGAAGGGGTCTGCGGAGTATGGAGGGTTCGAAGGAACAGCAATGATGTTCGAGGTGCAGTGGTAGGCCCAGTGTAGCGTTGGATGGTTGATCTCGGATGACTCATTTATAGAGTCGGCTTCTACGGCATCAAGAGGACTTCGATTTCAAGTGGAGCATCGGGTAGAGGTGGCTTCACTAGTGGAGAGGATTTGACACTAGTTTAGAGTGGAGGGGTGCAGAGAGAGGAGCGATATCTCAGCACTAGTGCCAGAGATGCATAGTTCTAGGTGGAACAGCATGTGCAGTTGGATAGGCATAGTTCTAAGAAGATCGTGTCAGGATATGCAGTGAGTGCTAGTACAAGAATGCTATAGGTTCTCTAGAAAAGTTTAGGATGATTAATGCGGCTACCAAGCAGAAGGGTGTCTATAATTTTTAGAGGATGCAAAGGAGCAAGCCAAGATCTTCAACAGTAAAGGCGGTCATCCCAAAGGTCTCAAAGGATACACAACAGCTGAATAGGATTGGTGGAAGTGATGTTTGTACAAAGGGACTATCAGGGTGTGCGGTGATAGCGAGATTGTGCAGGAGGACATTGCTAACGTTTGCCAAGGCTTAGGAGCACCAAGATGGAGATTGCAAGGATTAGTGGTGCTCCTAAGTCTTGAGAGACCACGGGAGGAGCCAGGGTGTTGGCTTCGAGGAGCCTAGGATAGTTGTGGTTCTAGGGTTAGGATAAGAGCTATCTTAGGATGGAGACGGTGTGTAGCCCTCCACATACTTAAAGTTTAGGTGTAAGGACTTTGAGGAGCTTGGTAGATTTTTTAGAGACTTGGGACATAAGGTGGACCAAAAGACCAGAGTTAGAAGAAGTATCAATCAAGACATGGGGCTGGCACATAGGTAGGTTGGCTCGAATATAGGTCGAGCTGGCTCTCTCAGGTAGATAGAAGATAGTGTTCGGGCAAGATGCAGTCAAGCCAGCTTAATTTCTGACCAAGCCAACTCGGTGGTGGCGAACAGAATAGGATGGGATTTTTTGTTTGATCTTGGATTGAATTTAATCTAAGGGGTCTTAAGGCCTGGTTTAATAAGATTTTAAGGGTGGCTAATTCATGTATAGGTCGGATTTAGATCCAAGAGATGAGAGCATGAGAGACATGGGTGTACATGCGCTCAATGAGTGCTTTCATATATTGGGTTAGTCAGAAAAATTTTTGATCGGGCCTAATGGCTTTATATAAATATATAGGTTGTATTAAGATTTCATGATGGATTGGAATATAAATTTTTTCTCCCTCAATCTCTCCTCTCTTCTCTCTAATGTTGCCGCCCTAGGATTCTTGAAGAAGACCTAGAGAGGAGGGGCGCCTTCCTCAAGCCCTAAGAGGGAGACGCCCCCATCACAGAACGAGATGGTGGATCGGTGGTATGCTGCTCTTAGAGAACGTCAAAGATCTCTTTAGGTCCATGCTAAAAATCAAAGGTTTTCATAACATAGTATTAGAGTGGTACCATGGATCCTAATAATTGGTATTAGAGCTGCGATCGCGTGGAATGTGACATCATGATGATGTCAGGGCTAGGCTGCAGACCAGGTTGCAGGTTGGGCCATGATCTATGCTAGGCCATAGGCTTTCTTATTTTATTTTATTTTTTAATTTCTTTTGGTCTCCATTTCTTCTCCGATTTAGCTTCAATTTTTAACAAATTTGATTTTTTTTAACCCATAAATCGAGCTCTTTTCATTGATGATTATCTTTTTTATAAAATATAATTAAAATATATTAATTTTTTAAAAATATTAATTAATATATTTTAATATTTTTTATTTATAAATTTATGATAATTATCACATCCCTCAACTTGAGTTTTACTCGTCCTTGAGTGAAAGAAAGAAAATTGAAAGTATGTATCGATTCGATAAGATACGAGAGTTTCTTCAGGTCACCTTAAAGTTAGTTGATAATCTTTTCATTGGATTATTAATTCTATTCTAAATAGTAGTTAAGTGAAAAATATAAAATTTTAGAGCTTTTGCTTGACCAACTCCCTACTTTTATTCTTTTAAGTCCTCTATCTTTAGTATGGGCTAGAGTATAATTTTTTTTATTACAGGTAGTGCAATATTTCAATCCCTTAAACTTTCTATCTAATCCTTATAGAGAGCTTTGGACCAATGACTTTTAAACCAATTGGCTTTAAGGCATTAGGTATAGAACATCCCTCGGGCTTACTGACTTGAGTCAAATAGTTTATAAGTTAAAACTTTCTGTATAACAAGCTTTTTCATATTATCCACTTTTTGATGTGAATAATATTGCTTAGGTATCGAGATCTGATTACTCGGTGGAAGATAAAAATTTAGAACTTGCTCTATATTTCTCTTTTTTTTCTTTAATTTTTTTTATATTTTTTATAATTTTTTTTCATCGATTTTTTTTTACTCATACCCATATAAAGTAGATTCTGTATTAAATATAGACTAAAAGAATATTTTAGAATTACTCAAAAATTCATTTTATTCTAGATCTGATTATTTATTGAGTTTTCTTAATAATTTGATTCTTAGTATTTCAAAAACTTTTCAGAACATTAATCAATCATTGATTAAAATACCTGATTAACTTCAAATCAAGATGAAATCAAGTATATAAGACTAATTATTATCATATTTAAGGATTTAATTATTTTATTTATTCTTTCTCCTAACTTAATTTCCATTAGCCTCAATGGAGGAAAAAGCATAGAGTATGATAAATGATAAAAAAATAAAAAAAAAAGAATTCACTTGGCTTAATTTTTTTCTAGGCTCAACCTGGGCTTTATTTGGTCTTCATCCAGCATGGGTCAATAGTTCTCTCCCTAACATAGTCCTAAACTTAAGAAAAAAGGTAAGCTAAAAATTAAAAAAAAATAAATGCAAAAGCTGGGTTGCCTTCCAATAAGTGCTAAGTTTAACATCTTCAACTGGATCCTATGAAAGAGTCTTATCTATAATCAACTTTAGTACATCCTTCAGGATTTCAAAAGGATAAGACCAATTAGGAGACCTTGTCATTATGGCAAAAAAATATTCATGAAATGCTTTATGATGATTAAACTTAGTCTGGACCAATATAGTATTTTGAGCAAGAATGCTATACCAGAATCCAAAATTATCATAATTATTATGATGATCAGGAAGTTATTATGTCTGTTGGTCCAAAATCGAGGGTGGTGGTTTAGAAATTTTTTCAACTATAGCCTGATCTACCCCACTCTCTTTCTTGGATATGATATATCTTGACATCAACTCTTCCTGATCTGAAGTATGATACTTTTTTTAAATCAATTTTAAATCTACCTCCGTACATCATTTTAATATTATTGATAGATTTTAGAGGCCAACCTCGAAAGTAGTGCTGAATACAGAAAAATCAGTCTTACAATATTAAAATTATTATCTCTCATATCAATAATATCCCATCCAACAACTTTTTTATGTGCTTTTAGAATACCTACTAGTTAATCTTCCTAGGTAGGTATCACTGGTAGGGTGTCAGTAGGTGCATCAGGAAGTAGTTTTAATTTTAGAACAGTTGGTAGTTCTAACAAGGAAGCTATTAGTGGGATAGGTGGTGGCTCAAATTTCTCAATCCAAAGTGGGGTAGTTTTGAGGTAGGGTGTATTTATTTGGTCATTTACTTCTATATTATATCTATTAAAAAATCATGCAGGATTTCATACATATATTTTAAATTTTTTTCAAAATAGAGCACAATGAAAGATATAGATTAATCTAATTAACCTATTTATGCATATGATCTAATCACTAAATCCTACATCTAGGATCTATGACATATCAAGATGCATAAATAAATCTAAAAAATAAAATGGATTGATATTAATCATATCAATATCCTAGATCTAGAACAGTTCTAGAAATCCAAGATCACATCTAGGTCAGAAAAGAGATCGAATCTCTTACTTTTGCGCGGGTTGAGAACACCATAGTTGAAATCCAACATTGTCCTTATTGCTTGGAGTGTGTTCGGTCTCTATAATATCCACATGAGATTGCTATGCAGATCAGAGATTCATCAAATGAAGATCCGCTCGAAGTGCTAGCTTCTTATGGATCCCTCATGATGGTCGATCTGTAAAATATTCTTCAGATCTCTTGGACCATCCAAGAAGAAAAAATAGATAGAGGATTGTGAGAGAAGATCAACTTTTGGATCTCCCAAAAAGAAGAAAAGAAAGGCTCAAGAAAAACTATTAAGACAAAACCCATCTTCTCTTCTAGGACATTAACTATTGATGTTCTAAATAGATCTCCACACCTGGACAAGAGGAGACCCTCTTCTCTAGTATTCTCCCATGTCCTTTCTCTCTCTCTCTTTCTGATTTTTTTAATGAAAAAGATCTTCTCAAAAGAATGGAGAAGAAGAAACCCTAGAGAAGGCAATCTTCTCTATCCTTTTCTCTCAATAGGACATGAACAATTCATGTCCTAAAGAGAGCACCACCTCCTACCTCTTTCTTTCAGATTTTGCATGGAGTCTCAATAGGATTTCTCATGCCAACAACCCATAAAAAATGGTGCCCCACCTTAGAGTCCTTGCTTAGGTCAAATAGCTAAGAAGGAAAAAGTCAAACAAGAAAACTTGGGGGTGTCCAACTCTTGGATGCCACCCATCTTTCCTTGTGCATGGGGATGTTAGAATTAGTGGTGCTCCCAAGCCTTAGGAGGCCATGGGAGGAGTCAGGGTATTAGCTCTGGGATTGAGTGCATGAGGCCAAGGGCTAGGACTGGTTTAGTTCTAGGATGGAGGTTCAGCCCTCCATAATAATGAGGCCCTAGTTTATGGGTCTCATGAGAGCTAATCAGAGTTTGGACCAGATTTGGGTCCATGAAATTGAGAGCATGATCAGACCATAGGTGTATATGAATTTGGATGAGTGCATTCGGACTGGGTTAGCCTAGAAAATTTTTTACGAGTTAGATTTTGGTCCATGTATAGGTATAAATATACATATATATTGTAAACCCTAGGTAATTGAGACAAAGAAGATCAATAGAGCCATATTCTTCCACATCTGTTCCTCTCTCTGGTCATTCACATGCCAAGGTGCCCTAAGGGGCGTGCCTTTAAGCTTGAAGCAAGGAGGCGCGCCCCACTCTTCTTTTAGCCTCAACAACATCAAGGAATCCTGCACAATAATTAGTATCAGAGCCATCTTGATGAGGAGGCATAGAAGAACAAACAAAAAAAAATTATTTTTGGGAGGCCGGCAGGGCCCCCCCTTTCTTCCCCTCGATTGGCAGCCGGTGATTGGCCACCAATCCCAGCTTATGGTTGCCATTTTCTAGCGATTGGCTATCGATCTCAGGTTTGGAGGCCATTTCCTATGAACCAACATCGATCTTGATGATCTAGCGGCCGAGCGTGGTGTGGAGGTAGATTTTGTATGTGGTCAGCGGTGGTGAGCATGTGCAAGATGGTCAAGATCTAGAGGGGGGTAGCATGGGTCTTCTTCTCTAAGAATGTCGTAGATGGCAGTGGTGGAGATTCTGGTGGTGGTGCAGGCAACATACATGCATGCAAGCAAAGGTGACCAAGCTGGCGACGGTGACTGGTGGAACATGGTAGGCAGGCACGCATGCAACGGGAGCAGACCAGGGAGGTGATAGGAGCAGGGGAGATCGGTCGGATCTTCCCCTTTTGGTGAAGTAGCACAGGTGACGGGATTTGCCGGCAGTGACATGCTACAGAGGCATCGGATCTAGCGGTGATGATGCATGTGCGTAGTGGAAGCTTCGGGATCTAGCCGGGGAGCCTGGATCCAGCAATGGTATGCCGATCCGATGAGGTGGTGCATAGATTTGAGCTGGTGAGATGGTGCAAGGCCCTTTTTCTTCCTCTCGATGCATGGATTCAATCCGACAGTGGTGGTGCGTGAACAGCGGTAGCGATGACATGCTGCAGTGGTAATCCGACGATGGCGATGCTCAAATTCGATGGCGGTGCCTAGATTCGGCCATGGCATGATGGTAGGCAATCAGGTTTCCTTTTAGGATGGAATGAAGAAGGAGGTACAAAAGAGTCAGGAAGGTTCTGGAAGAGAAAAAAAGGAATGGAGAGTTTCTTAGTTTTGTTTTTGATTTGCTTTTCTCTCTTGTTCGCCGTTGTTCTTCTGGATACAACTTCGTATGGTGTTAAAAATAAAAATATATGAAGGTTGGGCTATTGGTGATTTTATTTGGTGTGTTAGAGGAGAGGCCACTCAAAGACTTGGGGTCAAGGTGGAGCCGAAGAAATAACTATTCAGTCTGATAGAAGGCTGGAAAAATAGTTCGGGTGTATTTAGCAATGCAACTGGTTGGAGCCTTCGGGGTGATAGAGATGGATGATCCATGAAGGTCCAGCAGGTTAGGACTGGACGGCTGTAGAGTGGTGCCAAGATGAGGCAAGAGTGCTGGAGTGCTGGAGTGCTGCAGTAGTGCTTCCCTAGAGGCATAGGGACTGAGAGAGGCTCGGTGATGCAGTAGCCGAGGGAGGTATCTTAGCAGAGAGTGTCAGGGGCATCTCAAGAAGATCGAAAGTAGGTCTCAAAAAGAGCCAGGGGGTCTCAGAGAGTGCCAGGAGCATCAAGTAGTCAGGAGTATCCTGTATTAGATTTTTTCTGTAGGGGCATCAGAGAGAGTCACGATTTAGGTAGAGGATGGGTTATGTGCAGCAAAAGAGGACTCGGATACCTATGGGAGGCAGTGTCAAGATGAGGCAAGGAGTGTTGGAGTATTGCAGTAGTGCTTTCCTGAAGGCACGGAGCTGAGAGAGGCTCATTGGTGCAGCAGTCAAGAAAGGTATCTCAATAGAGAGTGTCAAGAGGCATCTTAGGAAGATCGAAAGTAGGTCTCAAAGAGAGACAGGGAGTCTTAGGAGCCTCAGGATGAGATAGATGGGTCCAAGCCTGGGATAGGTTTGAGCTATAGTTCCTTCGGGTGAAACTGAAGCAATGGTTGGTGCAGGTGTAGAAGAGGATGAAGTGCTAAGATAGAATTTTCTAAGGTTCAGTCGATGAGTTAAAAGACTTGGATGAGCTCTTGTGTGTCTCAGAGGAGCATGTAGGGTTCAGTGTATCTGAGATAGCTTCGGTGGGATCCATGGAGCGCGGAGGCTTCGAAGGAGCAGTGAGGGTGTTCAAGGTGCAGCGGTAGGTTCAACAGTACAGCATTGAATGGTTGGCCTCAGGTGACTCAGTTATAGAGTTAGATTCTTCTGCGGCATTAAATGAACTTTGGTTTTAGTTGGAGCACTGGATAAAGGTGGCTTCATCAGTGGAGAGGGATTTGACATGAGTTAAGAGCGGACGGGTGTAGGAGGATTGATATCCTAGCACCAGCACTGGTGATGCATAGTTTCAGGTGTAGCGGCATGTGCAAGTGGACACACATAGCTCTAATAAAATCGTGTCAGGTGGTGCAACGAGTGCTAATACAGGAATGCTGTGGGTTTCTCCAGGAAAGTTCAGAAAAAGTAATGTAGCTGCCAAGCAGAAGGGATCCTATAAAATCTAGGATGGTGCTAAGAAGTAAGCACAGGTCTTCAGTTGTAGAGGTGGTCATCCCAAAGATCTCTAAGGGTGCATAGTAGCTGAAGATGATTGATGAAGGCATTAGAGTTTGCATAGGGAGCTATCTGGGTGTGCTGTGGAGCATAGGTTGGTGTTGCAGCCATGGGGTCAGAGCAGGAGGACATCGGTTCAAGGCTAAGGAGTGTGGTGGAGCACGAGTCTCAAGGGCTATAGAGTACAGATCGGTGTTGCAGCTAAGGAGGTGAGGTGGCTTCGAGGGAATGGTGTCAGCTCTAGAGGCAATAGGATGGTGTAGATGGTTCATGCAAAATTTGCCAAGACTTGGGGTCACCAAGGTGGAGATTGTTAGGATTAGTTATGCTCTCAAGCCTTAGGAGATCAGGAAGGAGTTAAGGTGTTGGCTTCGAAAGACTAGAATAGGTATGATCCTAGGGCTAAAACCGATTTGGTTGTAGGGTGGAGGTTTAGCCCTAGGGGGCGCACTCTACTCTTCTTTTAGTCTCAACAATATCAAGGAATCCTACACAATAGGGGAATAAAAAAGGAATGCCAAAATTCATGAGAAAATGGGCGACAACAAAGGGTGGGGCATGAGACAAAAAATCCAAAAGGAGAGAGGAGTTTTGGAATTTTGAGATTCTATCAAATAAAATCCGAGCCAAAACTAATTGTCTTGTTTTGACTAATTCAAACTTCATTCCAAAACTAGGAGGAAGTGGGGCATGGTACTCTTATTGGCATAAGAAATCTCATGCCAATATTGAAGAAAAAGTGGCATGGGGTGTTGAAGGCATGGTGCAAGGGAATAGGAGAAGTCCTAGTCCAACTAGGACTCTCCAAATTAGACAAGGTCAAACCTAATTTATAAAACCCATTGAACTAGGATTAATTCAACCTAATTAAGGCTAATTCTAGTCTAATTAGATGCCCAATTAAATCAGATTAAATCATGTTTAAATCTGATTTAAATCCTAACTTAATTAGGAATTAGGTGCACTAGAGTCTTAATCAAATAAGAAATTATTTTTTCTTGTAATTAGCTTATCTCATAAACCAATTAGACTTGATCCAATCAAATCCAAATTAATTCTAATTAAATCTAATTCAATTAGACTCAATCTCAACCTAGTTGTTCAATCAAATTAAGCCAATTAGCAATCCAATTGCTAATTGATCCTTCTACAATACTTACACTTGATCGATCATTAATCGCATTGACAATTCGATTATTGAACAATTCTTAATTGTCAATCAACCATCCGATCAGGTAGCAATCTTTTATGTATGTGACCCTATAGGTTTGAACCTAAATCGATAGCATAGGAATCAATTCTTGTACCAATTAAAATGACCATCTAGCAATGGTACCCGACATCTGGATAGGTTGAATGTATGCAAAGCAACATTCTTAGAACTCTATTCTATGGTTATCATATAATTCATCCCTTTGATCCTTAATGCTCAAGATGACTTTGAGTTTGTTGTCAACACTCATATAAGTTCATCTATATTATGTTTCAAAGTTTGCAAATCCCATGACTCTTCATGAGGATTACCCAGGCCTAGATTTTGCTAAATTAAAATACAATGAGATATTCGCTCCTGAAGTTAATCAAGAATGGTCAATCCCTTCTTAACTCACCAACTCTACAAGTATTTGACTGTATCCAAAAATCTTCTATTACTGTATTAGAAATATAGGTAGTCCGGTACTAAAGTACAGTGAGTTATTTGCAAGTCACCATGGTGATCTCAGATCGAAGGAATACATATATTCATAAGCTTTTATTAGCTACTTTTGATAGTAGAGTGCTACACTAGTCACATTTAGTGCAAATATACTCCTATATCTCAATTACATGCTATACCAGTATCTCCATACTACTTGATTATGAGGACAACCAATGTATATGACATACAACGATCTATACCTGATAAGTTATCATTCAAATTAATAACTTATCATTTGGTCGTAAATAAATTTAAGAACCATCCGATAAATTCTTCTTTATCGATTGAATGTGGTTCTAAGGACTTCATCATAAGATAGATGTTCATTTAAGAAAAATAGAACTTTTATGATAAATAAGCTAAATAACTATTATTAATTGATAATTCATATATAAATTATAATCATCTATAACTTAGATGATTTGCTTTAGGATACATTACTTAACAACTCCCACTTGGACTAAAGCCAATCAGAATAATATAAAATATCCTATCTTCCACTTGAGTTCGTCAAACTCCTTCATTTCGATGCTTTAGAAAATGGGTTGGTCAAATTCTTCTTTTCCATCGATCTTCTGAAGGTCAATGTCATCCTAATCTAAAATATCCTAGTCAAGATAATAACATTGTAGAATATGCTGATCTTATGGTGCGTCTTTGGTTCTTTAGCATAAGCTATGGCTCCAGTGATACATTAGGATTGGACCATCAATGGAGGGTGCCACTCCTAGCTTGCTAATAAATTTTTGCAATCACACAACCTACATGAAAGCATCAGATGCCATGATATACTCTATCTTGCTAATAGAATCGGCTATAGTGTTCTATTTGAAACTTTTCCAGTAGATTGCTCCTCCAATTAGGATAAAAATATGACTCAACATTCTTTTGCTGTCATCTTGTTCTGACTAAAAATTGGAATCAAAATATTTCATAAATTTTAAGTTAGTTTCTCCATATATAAGTCACTAGACCTTAGTATTTCTTAAATACTTAAGGATTGTCTTTACCATCTTTCAGTAATTCTTATCTAGATCAAATTGGTATCTGCTCACTGCCCTTAGTGAGTATGCCATATCTAGTCTCGTACATAGATTGGGAAAATCCAAGCATCCTTTTAGATCTATTTCATAGATCTTCATCTATAGGATATAGGATGCTTCTCTCAAATTTTATATGGAGAATTAAGATGATAGTTAAGCCTTTATTTCCTATAATACTAGAATATCATTCTCGATTAAGAGAATGTCATTCACAAACAACACAAGGAATAACACTACAGAATCATTTGCCCATTTATTGATGTAGGATTCTTCTCTATTCATAACGAAGCCATACGTTCAAAATGCATATTTTAACTTTAAGATGATAGTCAAATGGACTTCATAGATCTCCATCTTTTCGTCTGCACCACTTTGATCCTTTTAAAAATCTATTTGCACCCAGTGATTTTTATCCCTTCAGGTGGATCAACTAGTGTCTATACACTATTGATCTTTAACTCCAATTTAGATTTCATGGCTCCAAGCCACTTCTCAGAGTCAAACCTCTGCATGGCATTCATATAGATGATCATATCCTCATTGTTCGTATTGAGCTCAACAGGATTACTGTTTCGAACTTAGAAATAGTTGTATCATCTAGCTAATGTAGTACTATACTAGATCTCCTTAATAGTGTCTTTTTTAATCAAATCCGGTTCTATAGGTTCACTAGATTGTGTCGATTCTTTCTACCAATCGAACATTCTCAACTTCAACTTTACAGGCACTAGTTTCTTCTCTAAGAAACTTTTTTTTCAAAAAGAATGCCCTACTGTTGATGAACAACTTGTGTTCTTTAGCATGGTAGAAGTAATAACCCCTAATTTTCTTGGAATATCCTATAAACAAACATCTATCAGATCAGGATCAAAGTTTATCTATGTACAAATATCTGATATAGGCTGGATAATTCCAAACTCGAAGGTGAGACAGTCTAGGCCTATGCCCAGTTCATATCTCATATGGAGTCTTTGCAATAGATTTACTTAGAATATTTTTTAGAGTAAAATAAGCAGTCTTAAGAGCATAACCCTAAAATGAAAATAGGCAGACTAGTAAACTCCATCATGGATCGAACCATGTCTAATAAAGTTCAATTTCTTCTTTTCAATACACTATTATACTATAATGTTTTGAAAGAAATTCACAATGAGAGAATCCCATTCTCTCCTAAATATATCTAAAAATTCATTGGATAAATATTCACCTCCTCGATCTGATTAAAGAGTTTTAATATCTTTTTTAGTTTATTTTTCTATTTCATTATGGAATCATTTGAATATTTCAAATAATTTAGGCTAGAAGTATCCATACTTAGATAGGTTGTCTATAAACATAATAAAATATTAATATCCTTCTGTGGCATGAGTTCATAAATCCATATACATCACTATGTATGAGACTTAGAATCTTACCGGCTCTTTCACCTTTTCCAGTAAAAGATGATCTTGTCATCTTCTCAAGAAGACAAGACTTGCAGATTGTCAATGATTCACAAACATTGATGTCGAGGATTTTCTCTTTGACTAACCTGTTTATCTTGCTCTTATTAATATGACCAAGCCTAAATGTCAAAGGTAGGCATCCATGATATTATCTAATTTAGGATATTTATTAGATGTATATAATATACTTAACAGACTGTGTTAAAATGCATATATAATTTCTTTGTTGTTCACATATTATTGTAACATCATTCATAATGATATCATAATAATCTTTTTTTATTGATAGATGATGATCATGTTTGGCCAAAAGGCCAACGGAGATCACATTCATTATAAACAATAGATAATAGTGACAATCACTCAAAATGATAATATTTATTTTGAAAATAAGTTCAATAATTCCTAAAGCTAGGATTGGAACAGGACTTCTAGCCCCAAACTTTTAAGAATTTCTCATCATTTTCAAACTTTCTACTTACCTTAAGTCATTGCAATAAATTATTTAGGACTATCGATATCCAATACCTAGGTAGTAGAATCTTAAATAGCAAAATTTTAAAGTGTTATCATATAACATTCTTGATAAGCAACTTCTTGCTTCTTTCTCTTTTTCAGCCTATTTGGAGTCAAGTGAAGCAAGATATTGAGAATAATTCTTTTTTTATGACCCTGCTTCTGATAGTAGAAGCACTCTACCTGATTCGAATCAACTTTGGATATTTTATTTTAACTAGACTTAGAAGCCCCAGCATGAACCCCTTCATGCTGTGGAATCAAATTCAACTTTCGATACTGATTATAGAAATTAGGTCCCATAAGTATATCACTATCTAACAGTGAATAGAGTAATTAGGGTTTAGCCTTTATATGAAATAAAAAAAGAACAAAGACATATTATATATAAATTATTTTAAGTCTAAAGACTTGAACTTTAGTCTTGTTGAGAAAAAAATCTTAAGACTCGATCCACAATAAGCCTAGGACAAGGTCCAAGATGACAAACAGAGTCCAACGAGCCTAAGAATAGCCTAAATGGAGTCCAGATGGAGAAGTTACGCATGAAAGAAGATCGGAGTAGGATAGTAGACCATCGAGCCCGTCGGAGAGGCCCATAGGTGGCACCAATCGGTGGTGGCATGGCAGTGGGTGCACCGGGCTGTGTCAAATAGTCCATGCTGTGTGCATGGATCAAACCTTTTCCATAATGATTCACACGATCCATATGGACCATCAGGCATTTCTTGGTGGTTTCCCATGGACTATGTCATGATCAAATGGCTCAGACACGAGCTGGTTATGATTCGATGATCCAGGCATGATCCGAGCGAATCTAAAATTGCTTGTGCATGATCCAATCATTCAGGAGGGAGCCAGTCATGATTGAATGGCCTAGAATTGATCTTGGATATGTTTGGGACTGATTTTCCTACTAGAATAATATTTTTGAGTTTCTAGAGTCTATATAACTTCGATTGATGAAGCATTTATTATGTCGGAAAGCTAATAATGTCCTAAAGATGCTGAGAGGCTTCTTAAAAGATTTTAAAAAGCTTTTTTGAGACTTTTTGGGCTTCTTATTGAGAGACTCTTGTATAAGGGTTGAGTGGTAAGTTTCTCTTGTATTGTTTGGTCTTCTTTTTCTCATAGTGAAGCTTGCATGCCCCATGAAAGTAGACTTTGGTTTAATCCACGTATATTTGATTATGTGTTGTCTTATCTTGTATTCTTTTTTCTTTCTCTTGTAGTATCCACATGTGATCAAGTACAATGCAAGTGGTATCGAGAAGGGCTTGTGATTGTGGTGTCCTAGCCAGACTTTCATAACAATCGATATCAAAGTGAGTTGATATTATAATAATTAGTATCAAAGAAAGTTGATACCATAATAATTGGTATCAGAGCCAGATGATACCAGCATACGTGGTTGCTCAAATCATGACGGTATTGATCGAGATCAAAGAAGATGGAGAAGACAAGCACAATCAAGGTGAAGATCAACCAATTTGACGGAAAGAGTATTTTCTTCTTATGGCAAGCAAGGGTAAAGAAAATGCTCATCCAACATGGTTTGATCGATACTCTTTTGAATGAAAAGAAGCTAGACACCATAGAGGACAGGACATGGAAATGACTACAGATATAGATGGTGAGTACCATCTGCATGTATTTGGTGGATAAGGTGGTGATCCATGTGCTTGGTGAGACTTTTTTTATGGTGCTGTGGTCGAAGCTCGAGGAGTTGTACATGATGAAGTTTCTCACCAACATCCTCTTCCTTTGAAGGTAGTTCTATCAACTATGGATGATTAAGAGATAGAGCATGCAGGAGCATCTCAGCCACTTTCAGAAGATTCTCACCGATCTTCTTAGTGTAGATGAGAAGGTTAAGGAGAAGACCCGAGTGTTGGTCTTGCTAGCATCGCTTTCTCCTTCATATAAGTCCTTGGTGATTTCTTTTTTAGTAAGAAAGAGCACCATCAAGATGGATGAGGTCACTGTGATGATTCTCCATAACAAGATTCTCAAGAGGAAGAACCCAGCTTTGAGCTCAGATGGCGGTAGCTCAGCTTTTATGATTTTTAGAGGAGCAGGTGGCAGCAGACAGAGCGATAGAGGATCGTGAGGAGGATAATTTAGGTCCAATATGAGGGACCCCAGCAAGATCATATGCTATCGATGCGATGAGTTGGGACATCGTGTTAGAGATTGCCCGTAAATTAGGGATCGAATGAGGGCTACTGTGGTAATAGCCAGTAATGATATAAAAGGTAGTGATGATGTCCTTCTAGTTATTGATGAGGTATCTACTTCTTTCTCCTAATAGATTATGGATTCTATTTATTTTCATCATGTATATTATAGAGAGGAGCTATTTGACTCCTTGGAGATCAATGAGGGCACTGTGTTCCTATCAGATGGATCGAGCTATGACATTAAAGACAGTGGGATGGTCGGTATAAAGCTCCATGATGGAACAGTAAAGAAGTTGTGTGAGGTCCGAAACATACCCAACTTTAAGAAGAATTTAATTTCACTGAGCAGATTGAATTCGACTGGCTTTAGATAGAAAGCTGATGGAGGAATCCTGAAGGTCATGCATGGCAGTAGGATGGTGATAAGAGGAAGAAAATATAGAGAACACTACCTCATGATGGAGAGCCTAGTGCGAGGTGGAGCTGTAGCTGAAGGTAGATCAGGCACGAGATGCGAGACTAGGAAGGATGAGAGGCGACGTCGTAGAGTGAAGTTCATATTGTCGCAAGAGGCTATCTCGAGTAGGTCTCAGGTCAGTAGGATCACAGCCATTGATGGAGGTGGGATCGAGCAGCCTGGCTTGACTCCCATATTTGCCCATCCATAAGATAGCAAGCATGCCCTAGGATATGGGGCAAGACAGATCACAAGCTCTCAGAGATAAGTGGAGACTAAATATCAAGTTGAGGTAGAGATTATTAAAAAAAATGCCTTGAGATTCGATCCATAATAAGCCCAGAATGAGGTTCAGGATGATAAACGAAATCCAGAAGGAGAAGTTATGCATGAAAAAAAATCAAAATGGGATAGCCGACCCTCAGGCCTACTAAAGGGGCCCATAGGTGGCATCGATCGGTGGTTGTGCAGCCTAGACTAGCAGCACGTGGTAGCACTAGGCCAGCCGCACGTTGGGCCAGCCAGGCACGCGAACGCGCATGGGCGCCCTGACCCAAGCGCATGCGGGCATGGGAGGCATGGGCATGCATGGGCCCAGCAGGCGCACCAGGTTGTGTCATGCGGTTCATGCTGTGCATGTGGATCGGACCATTTCCATAATGATTCATGCGGTCCACATGGACCATCGGGCATATCTTGGTGCTTTCTCGTGGACTGTGTCACGATCGGATGGCTCAGATGCAAGTCGATCATGATCTGATGGTCCGAACATGTTGTGAGCTAATCTAGGATTGCTTGTGCACAATTCGATGGCCTAGGAGGGGGCTGGTCATGATCAAATGGTCCAAAATTGGTCTCGAGTGTATTTGGAACTAGTTTTCCAATTGAAATACTATATTTTGAGTTCCTAAATTCTATATAACTCTAATTAATGAACCATTTATTACATCGAAAAGCTAGTGACGTCCTGAAGGTGTTGAGGGGCTTCTTAAGCGATTTCAAAGAGCTTTTGTAAGAATTTTTGGACTTCTTGTTGAGAGACTCTTGTACAAGAATGTAGTGATAAATTCCTCTTGTATTGTTTGATATTCTTTCTCTTATAGTGAAACTTGTACACCCATAGAGGTAGACCTTGTCTAATCCATGTATACTTGATTTTATGCTCTTTTATCTTGTATTCTTCTTTTTTCTTCTTGTGGTATCCACATGCGATCGAGTGCAATGCAAGTGGTATTAAGAAGGCCTTGTGGTTATGATGTCCTGGCTAGACTTTCACAATAATCGATGTTAGAGTGAGTTGATACCATAATAATTGGTATCAGAGCAAGTTGATACCATAACAAGTCTAAAGGTTCTTCCACTATTTTGTATGAATTGATAGTCTCTACCTCCAATTCGAGGAATTAGTTTAATTTTCTAGTAGGTACTAGAATCCATATAGACTACATATGGGCTCGAGAAAAGATTTGGCTAACCTATATGCACCTATGGATAGGTTCTCAATTAATTATTTTCTTAAATAATTTCCAGTAATTAGGTTTGGCCCCATGTATCTTTTCAGTAGGTTAGGCCTCCACTGAAAGTCCCAGTTAGGTCCAACAATTAATAGGATAGAGTTTGGTGCGTCAAACGAATGATGATCAAGCCCAAGAAAAGCTCTGACTAACTTGATCGTCATTCAAAGAGTGTTATCTAATCATTATATGATGAATGATTATTCTAATATTTTGATGAACACCAAACATAAGGCGCCTCCAATGTTCACCCAGACTATTGGACCCATTACCAAACATCTTAATATGAGGCTATAACTTAATTATTCCCATAACTTTATCATTTTGAGGATTTAATAATTTAGAGAATTTAATTTATTTATGATTTAAGAATAGAGAAGACATGGACCAAATTTCTCTTACTAACTTCACCAAGTCAAATCCTTCCATTGACTTCTCAAGTCATTGATGAGGACTAGGATTAATTTTGGTTCATGGGCACCTAGATCAGTCTCATTGAATAAAATCAGTCTCATTGATTTTCTATGTGATATGGGTTAGCATAAATTAATGAATAATCTAATCAAAAGCTGACTAATCACATTGGTCAGGTAAGTGAGATCGGTGGGAGGGTCAACCAAAGCTTGTCTTAGACACAATAAAAAATGGCTATGTAAGCAGACTGCCAATTAAAGACCACCGATCTAAAAATGCTAGACTTATCTTAAACACCAATCAATTTATCAATTTTGATTTAGTCTACTTAAAGACTCGGGCTCGACCGCTGAGCCACAATCAGGTCCATTTGTTAGATGTATTGACTATAATCAACTACAACTATTGAATTGATCTACAGAGAAGAAATGATCTAATTCTAATTAACTATTAATTAGGTTTGATCAATTTTTTAACTTAGTTCATATTTGATTCTAACCTTAGGTCTAATCTAGTTAATGACCTGATCAAAGCTAACCCATTATCCTTTAACCCATATTTTATGAAATTATTTTAGGAACTTTAAATCATAAACCTAGATTCTAAACAATCACTTAATTCTTAATTAAGTTCAAGATTGATGGATTGGGATTTGGAGCCTCAGAATTACATTCTAATTTAAAGTTTTGAAATATTTTTAAATTTTATAAATAATTTATATTAAATTAAATTAAATTTATGGTTTTAAATTTGATTTGTTTCAATATTTAGATCATGTCCTAGAATTTTGAATCTAGGATTTTACAGAAAGTAAGTTCTCAATTTAAATTCTACAAAGCAAATATATCACATATATTAATTCTAGATTCAAAATTTAAGCTACATATCCAATATATGCAATAATAGGATGTAGACCTAAATATGAAACACATATCATTTAAATCTTATCTAAATGATAAAAAATTAGATCATAAATTATTAAATTTTATATTTAAAATTTAAAAATAAATTATAAATTATTTTAGATCTTATCTAACATATTTATGATTTATGTTTATCATATCAGCATATACTAGGACAATCTCTATACTGTAAGGAATAAACCTTACAGTAGGACAATCTTATAATCAGTATGTACGTTCTTTACATTATTTAGATCTCATCTAAATAATCTAAAATAGATCAAATATTTATTTATTTTAGATTTAAAATTAAAAAAATGAATCATAAATCTATTTAATTAGATCTGATATAACTTATTCATTATTCAGCTTTTTAGATCTACACATACTAGGATAATCCTTTTATTGAAAGGGTAAACCTTACAACAGGACAATCTTATAATCAGTATGTGTGATTTTTAAGAGTTATTTTCAGATTTATTTTATTACAAATATGATCATGTCATACAAGAACCTAAAGCTTTGATACCACTGTTGGAAAACCATGCAGGATTTTATGCATATATTTTGAAACTTTTCCAAAATAGAGCACAATGAGAGACATAGATTAATCTAATTAATCTATTTATGCATGTGATTTAATTACTAAATCCTATATCTAGGATCTATGATATGTCAAGATGTATGAATAAATTTAAAAAATAAAATAAATTGATAGTGATCATATCAACATCCTAGATCTAGAATAGTTCTAGAAATCCTAGATTGCATCTAGGTCTAAAAAGAGATCGAATCTCTTACCTTGCACGGGTCGAGAATACTGTAGTTGAAATCTGATGTTGTCCTTATTGCTTAGAGCCACACAGTATTTTCGGTCTCTACAGGTTATCCATATGAGGTCGCTATGTAGAATGGCGGTTCGTTGAATGAAGATCCGCTCAAAGTGCTAGTTTCTTACGGATCCCTCCTGATGGTCGATCTATAAAATATTTTTTAGATCTCTTAGATCATCCGAGAGAGGAAGAATAGATAGAGGATTGAGGGAGAAGACTAACTCTTGGATCTTTCAAAAAGAAGAAAAGAAAGACTCAAGAAAAACTATTAAGAGAAGATCCATCATCTCTTCTTGGACATCAACTATTGATGTTCTAAATAGATCTCCATGCCTAGACAAGAGGAGACCCTCTCCTTTAGTATTCTCCCACATCCTTTCTCTCTCTCTCTCTCTCTCTGATTTTTTCATGAAAAAAATCTTCTCAAAAGAATGAAGAAGAAGAAATCCTAGAGAAGACAATCTTTTCTATCTTTTCTCTCAATAAGACATGAACAATTCATGTCCTAAAAAGAGCACCACCTCCAATAATCTGGGCACTCAAACCCCTCACGCCCCCTCCCTCTTTCTTTCGGATTTCTCATGGAGTCTCAACAGGATTTCTCACGCCAACAACCCATAAAATTGGCGTCTCACCTTAGAGTCTTTCCTTAGGTCAAATAGCTAAGAAGGAAAAAGTCAAACAAAGAAACTTGGGGGCGTCCAACCCATGGACACCACCCATCTTTCCTTATGCGTGGGGAATCAAAAAGGAACACCAAAATTCATGAGAAAATGGGTCACAATAAAGGGTGGGGTGGAAAATATTCTTGAGGTACTTCTCTACTGCTGTGTCATAGAGAACGGTGTGTATAGGCAGGTGTCAATGGAGGGTTCCCCTAGAGTTGGGCTGGTGACAATAGTAGGCAGGCCCTAACATTCTAGCTTCATTGTTATCAAGCTTCCCAACCACAAACATGACCAGCTGGGGATGGCAATGTCCTCCCAAAGGCATTGAGTTTAGTGGTTAGTGGGGTGGAAAATGGTGGTTTCCTACTCTATTCCTTCTATACCCACCGGCAGCCGTCCAGGTTGCACTCCTAGAAGCTATGTTTCTATCTTCTTAGGCCATGGCTGAAAGAAGTTTTCATGGCGAAGGGTGTTCTAATTAGACATGTTTGATTGCTTTTTGAGGCATTGACCAATTAAGTGCAAACACACTATCTTAGGCTCTTGTTTGATTGGTTAAACCACTGACTTGCGCTTAGCTGTCATAGCCTTAATAAATAATTATGGAGTTGATCAAGATGAAGTGGTTTTCAATGGGATCAAATTTTATTTATCATAGTCTTTGTTGATAGAAAGCTATTATGTAATATCTAACCTTAAGATATAGAAATATAAATTATATCAAATTACGGGCATGCAAAATGAAAGAAAGAGTTATACAATTTTTGCTAAATGAATAATGATGATAAGTATAAATACTATTACAAGGGTCTTTGAAGTATTATTGGTGAAATTATATCTTTTAATTTTTGTCTTCACTAGAAGTTGAACTTGGGACCTCTTTCTCAAGAGCCAGATGCCAACCATTATTATTGGTCTTATTATTAAATCAAAATATCTAAAATAAAAATAAGATAATTTCTTGTATAATAATCATATGCGATAACTTTATTCTAGTTAAATTATCACAACCTGAGCTCGGAGTCATGACTGGCACATAGGATGGACTACCCAACCTAGCAGACCTAACAAAGATATCAAATGGGATAAATTAAATATATAAATTCTACCAAAATTTGATGGCGTTTTTCTTAAAAGTTGGACAGTTTCAAAGGTATAATTACCTACTTAGCCCAGCATATTCTTGCATACATCTATACGATGCGCAATATAAGTACATACATATACACAATCATTTTAATTAAATAAACACAGTGGAAGCTAGATCCTATCTATCGATAATGAAGCACATCTAGAGTTTATATACAACCAAAATATATCAACAAGAACACAACTATAGGATAGCAAAAGTAGATGCCCACACATGCAAGTGCTCGGCTCAACAAAAAAAATATGACTACTCCTAGCTGAGGATGGATCCTGCTCAACACTAGTATAGCTAAACTAGAATACTCCAAAGCTACAAACATAAAAAGTGAGGGGTAATGAGACTTAAGTCTCAATGAGTGATAATATATCTATAACAAAAATAGGACAAGCTCTGCCATGAGTGCTTTAGATCAAAAGCACTTTTATGACTTTTCCAAAACATAAATATAATAACATTTCTAGTCAAGTGGAGTAACAAAATAGATACAAAAATAAAATAAAATAAATAAATAAATAAAATTATTTTTCTTTGACAACTATAAATCAAATAATCCTCTAAATAATGATTAATGAATAGATCAAATATATTGTACTAAATTTTAAAGTAATCATTTATCCAATACATGAAGTGAGGTCTGTAATCCAAAATCAAACAATTACTTGCTTATCCGAGATTTCATAATACTGCACGTGTGCATCAACACGTCGGGCTAACACCATCCTTGTTAGCTAGAAAAATAAAATCGGCTATGTCGGCCAAACATGCCAGGCTAGCACCATCCCTGCTAGCTAGGATATCTAAAATATGGTGTACCAAGGCTAATGCCAACTGCCACTAGCTATAGTATTCTATCAAAGTTTCCTCTCACCAAATTTCTTATGGCAATTCTTTTCAAAATAAATACTGAATAACTTTTCAAACATTAAGAAATAAAATTCTAGAAACTAAAAAACAAAATCAAAGTATTGCTAATAAACGTGAAATCTCATCCCGAATTAGATATATACATATATCTATATCTCTGAGCAACATTTCAACCAAATTCATTTCCTATTTTCAAGCTTACACAAAAGCACATGTATGAGTTGAAGAATAACCAAAGTTAGCTTCTTTCCAAAGTTAATTTTTTTCATAACAATATATAATAAGAAAAATACTAAGCCTGTATTTGGTTGGGGTCATGAGAGGAAGGATGGATGAGATTGGAAGGATGGATGGCCTCCATCCATCATTTGGTTCAAAAAGTTACAGAGAGGGGATGGATGAAAAAGCAAGATTTTTTATCCAACCTAGCCCACCAATTTACATCCTTCTAAATTGGAAGGATGAAGGAAGGATGGATGGAGCATTGATAGATGGATTTTTGCATAGACAAAATTATCCCTCATTAATTTTTTTGACAAAACTATAATATTTCTTTACTTTTTCATTGTAATATACTATTAAATTTTATTACTAATTATTTTAATTTGAGTACATAATTTTGATAATTATAATTAAATAACTAAAATTATCTTCAATTTTTTTATTTTACTTACTATTTTTAATTAATTATTTATATAATATTAATTAATTATTAAATTAGATTATAAATTAACTAATTATTTATATTATTAATTAAATTAATTATTAAATTAAATTATAAATTAACTAATATTTATATAATTAACTTATTAATAATTTAATTATAAAATTATTTATTAAATTAAACTAAATTAAAATTAAATATTTATATAATTATAAATTATAATGATAATAAGTTTATATATTGTTTACTTATTTAGTATAAATTAGTGTTATAAATTGATAATAGTAATAATTTTTCAAAGGATAGTTTGATAAAAATATTATATAAATATCATCCATCCTTCCTTTTATTCCTCCTATACCAAACAGAGGAAGGAATCATTTTTATCCATCCTTCTATGTTTCACCAAACATATGAAAGGATGGATGGAAGATCCATCCATTCTTTCTCTCATCCATCCTTTCTCATCCATCCATTCTTTCTTCAATCCATCCTTCATACTAAACAAAGTATAAAGCTAGATATGAAAATCACTTACCTCAATTGGTTATTAGCTATTTGGTTTATTCAAAGCACCTTTCCAACCTTTTTCTTTTCCTCAATGATTAGAATTACTGTTGCTACCAAAATCAGTTTTCTTCTCTTTAACTTCAACAACTTTCCCTCTTCAACTCAAATTATTAATTACTTCCTTCTTTGCCAACTAATTCTTCTTGATCTTTAACTAAAAATAGAACCCTCTCAGGTCTCTTCCTTTCTTAGATCTCTCTGAAGAATTTAGAAAACCAAATAACAGCCAAGAAATCGATGGCCTTCTTGTTTAGAAGAAAATTATAAACTAAAAAGAACCTTGCTATGTGTCACCTTCTAAAGTTTCCACCTAATTTCCTACTTAATAAGAATTTCTTTGATGATTTTCTAACTATTTATTTATATCATCAAGCTGCTCATTCATCTCATGAAAAATTATTTTAAAATTACAACCTAAAACTCTCTCGATTAAAATCTGCTCCCAAAATTTTTCATGTTTGGGGTTGATACATTTGAAATATGTGTCGATATCCACACACAGGTCATCCTCTAGGTCAACCCCTCTTTCAAAAATAGGTTGACTCCAAGGTCAGCCTCTTGTCCAAAAGTGTCGACACTTTTCAAGAGTAGGTTGACCCCTATTCGTGCCGCCACAAATTTTTCTAAAATTTCCTCTTTATTTTTTTGAAATAGTATCAACACCTCTTGGAGAAGTGTTGACCGCTTTCCCTGAGCTTTTACAAAAACTTGATTTTATGCTTTCCTCAAAGTATCACTCATTCTAAGTAGCTTGCTTAGTTAATGTCCTCATTTATTTTACTCTCCATTAACTTTACAACATAAATATAAATAAAAAAATATCCTCCTATTTGAAATCAATAAAATATTAAAAAAATAAAATTCTTAAAAAATAAGATATCAAAACTTGGATTTTAGTTTAAATTTTTTCAAATTTGAAACTTTTAAAACTTTTTTTCTTCAAAATAAATAGGTTAAAGGATTTTAAAATTTATTAAAAATTATTTTATGACTCACTAACATCTAAGGATCAATTATCATCAATTTTGATTTTAAGAAAATATATATTTTATATAGCCCTCAATATAGGTGCTAGTTTCAAAACTTATAAAATTTTTAGGACTCGCAATGATAGATAGTCATAATTTATGCTAAATAGCTTCAACTAACTTTGGCAAGGTAAGTTTAATTTAAAGTAGTTTATAATTGAGATTAAGTATGTTGATCCTAGATTGATTTTGATGATAACAAAAGCATTTGAGTATAGATTATTAAATTACTAATGCTATTTATGAGGATGTGTAGTTATAAATTTTAAGAGCTCACAAACTCCAAGTGTTCCCATTTATCTAAATGAAGATTCATTATTCAAGATGTTAGAAAAGATATTTCAGATTGGATACATCTCTCAATAGATTTTAATGAAGGTTAAATCAAGACAAAATGATAAGTCTAGCCTATAAAAAAATTTGGAGAAGAAAGGGTTACAAATGGTCTTTGGCATGTATGGCACGCAAACTGGACCGACATAGTCTCAGTGGAAGCAAAAGATAGAAAGAATAGAAAGCAAAATTTTTTATGACCTAGAAGACTGAGCTGACCCAGTTAACAACTGAGCCGATCTAGTGACAACCAGGCCGACCCAGTCAGAAAAGTAGCCATCCCAGTCTCAAAAAATAGAAAATAATAAAAATAGGTATATTGGGATCTCTGAGACTAAGCCGACCCAGCTAAAAATTGAGCCAATCTAGTTTAGACTAAGCCGACCTAGTTAAAAACTAAGCCGATCTAGTGTCTATAACGGCTGGTTTTCAGTTTCGCAACTTTTTCACTCCACACATCTTTCAATGGCTATTTTCGATCTTCCAATGGCTAGATCACTTTTAGAAGCCTATGTTAGTGACTTGTAATGGTGAAAAACTTTTGGAATATTTAAAACACTTGGGATAAGAAAGAAAATTTTTTAACCTACAAGAGAGCTTCCAAGCAGATTTTCAATTTTTCAAGTGTGTGAGCCAAATAATGAAAAGAAAGAAGTATTTCTTAGAGTTTTCTTTATTCTTCCGATATTTTCAATCAGAGAGAAGTCAGGCTATCACCATCGAAGATTAATTTCTACTTCTTTCAAGCACTCAAAGAGAAGAAATCAAGCATATAAGCCAAGCTCCTAGATTTTTTTTTCTTAAGCTTCAAAGAGTTTATTTTTTATTTTGTTTATTATATTTTTTATTTTTATTTCAAGTTTCGTGGGGTGAGAAACTTAGGTTGGTCCAAGCTTAAAGTTGGATGTTGTAAGGTTAGATTGGTGAGCCTAAAACAAAACCAATTGGAGTTGATTGTTAGCCCGAGAAAATAATCATTGTATGGTTGTGGTTGGTGAGCCAAGGTCAATGCCAATTAGATTGGATTGTGAGCCCAAGTAAAATAATTGGACTGTAATCAAGCTAAGTGATTATAGTTGAATTCTTAAGTGGTTTACTTAGGAAGTGGATGTAGGTGCTGAGTTTGGCATCGAACCACTATAAAATTATCATATTTATGATTGTATATTTCTACCTTATTACTTTCATTCACTATATATTACATAGCTTATTTCATTTAAGCCCCTGATTAGTTTAAATTACTCATATCTTAAGCTAAATTTTAAAATACCCGATTCACCCTCCTCTTGGGAAGCCATCCTTGGGCAACAAGTGGTATCAGAGCGGGTGCTCTAATATTAGTTGTTGATCAAGCTATCAAAGAGCAAAAGATCACATGGCAATCCTAATTGAAACTTCATTGATTGAGGGGCAATCAATCAATAGACCTCTACTACTTAATGGAATAAATTATACATATTGGAAAGCATGAATGAGAATATTCATCCAAACATAAGACTATGACATGTGGAATATCATAATATTAGGCCCTCACACACCAACAATTATTATTGATGGAGTGTCCATTTCAAAATCTAAAAAGGATTGTGATGAACATGACAAGAAGAAAGCTTAACTTAATGCCAAAGCAATGAATGTCTTATATTATGCTTTGAATGCTAATGAGTTCAATAGAATATCAATATGTTTATCAGCCAAAAAAATTTGGAATAGACTTGAAGTTACCCATGAGCGTACTAATCAAGTCAAGGAGTCTAAAATAAACATGTTGGTGTATAAGTATGAGTTATTTAAAATGAAACCACATGAAACCATTATTGAAATGTTTACTAGGTTCACTGATATTTTGAATGGTTTAAAAAGTCTTGGAAGAGATTATGCTAACAGCAATGTTGTGCATAAAATTCTTAGATCTTTGGCAAAGAATTAGGAGCCAAAGATGATTGCCATTCAAGAGACGAAAGACTTAAATACTCTAGCATTGGAGAAATTAATTGGATCACTCATGACCCATGAGTTGAATATGAACCAAGGAAGAGAAGAGGAAGTAACGAAAAAGAAGAGCATTACACCTAAGGCTGCTACCATCCATGAGAAAGAAAGTGATTCTAAAGAAAGTATGGAAAATGATGAGGAGATGGCTATGATAGCAAGAAGATTCAAGAAATTAATGAAAAGAAGGAAGAGATTTGAACCTAAGAAAAAGTTTAACAAAAAAAAAGATAGCAACGAGAAAGAAAAAGAAAAAGAGAGAGAACAACTACCTATTTGCTATGAGTGCAAAAGGCCCGAACACTTCCAGATGGATTGTCTAATGTTGAAGAAAACCTCCAAAAAAATAAAGAAGAAAGCATACAAAGCCACATGGAGCAATGATGAGGACTCTTCTTTAAGTGAGGAAGAATATCAAAGAGAAGAAAAGGCAAACCTTTGCCTTATGGCACATAATGATGATGAGGTAAATGATGATACTTTAATTTTAGATTTTATGTTTGAAGAATTATATGATGCTTTCAATAACCTAGTTAATGACTTTAAGAAGCTATTACGTAAGAATAAGAAACTAAAGAAAGAGAATCAATCCTTAAGTAAAGATAAAGATCAAATAGAAGAAAATATGAAAAATTTACAAACTAATCTAGATGAATCAAATAAAAAGATTATATCTTTACAAGATGAAGTGGTAAGATTAAGATCCATAGTAGATAGATATATGCTAAGCTCTAAAAATATGCAAACAATAATAGAAAATCAAAGGATGGTTCTTGCTAAAACTGGTATAGGATATGATACATCAAGAAGGCAAAAAGTCATTAAAAAATGTATATGCAAAATCTCAAAATTATAGTAGAAGAATTATATGTTACAAATGTAATAAAATTAGACATAAATTTATTAAATGCAAAACCTTTAATTCAAGTAAAATAAAAGTAAAACAAGTTTGGATTCCAAAGGGAATCATTTGTGCTAACCCCAAAGGACTCAAGTTAGCTTAGGTATCTGAGTTTGCTTGATTATTTGTGTAGGTATGCTTGGCATCCGTAAGAGCTAAAAGGAGGTGGTACCTTGATAGCGGATGCTCGAGGCACATGATGGAAGATAAATTATAATTTATCTCTCTTGAAGCTAAAGATGGAGGCCTTGTGACATTTGGAGATAACGGTAAAGAAAAAATTATTGGTCTTGATAATATCTTGATAACACCCTCCACTAGCATAAAAAATATTTTATATATTGAAGGATTAATGCATAACTTGCTTAGCATAAGCCAACTTTGTGATAAAGGCTTTAATGTTTCATTCAAATCATCTCATTGCATTATAACTAGCTCTTTAGATGAAAATATTAAATTCATAGAAAAAGATATGGAAATGTTTATATTGTTGATCTTGATGAACCTAAAAATAAAAATATTGAGCATCTTATTACTATGAATGCTAAATTAAATAAATCAAGTTGGATTTGGTATAATAGATTAGATCATGCAAGTATCGACTCACTAGCAAGATTAATTAAACTTAATTTAGTAAAGGAATTACCTAAATTGAATCTTGAAAAAAATAAAATTTGCAAAGCATGCCAACTTGGTAAACAAACAAAATCTTCTTTCAAATCCAAAAATATTATTTCAACCACTAGGCCTCTAGAATTACTTCATATGGATTTATTTGGATCTATTTCAACTATTAGTCTTGGAGGAAAAAGATATGGCTTTGTTATAATATATGATTTTTCAAGATATACATAGGTTCTATTTTTATTACATAAGGATAATACTTTTGATATGTTTGTTGATCTATTTAATAAAATAACAAAAAAAAATATAATATTTTATATATAAGAAGTGATCATGGTACGAAATTTGAAAATTATAAATTTTAAAATTTTTGTTCTAAAAATAAAATCAATCATAACCTTTTAGTACTTAGGACATCCCAATAAAATGGGATGGTAGAAAAAAGAATAGAACATTGATTGAAATGGCATGAACCATACTTTGTGAAAGCAATCTTTCAAAATATTTTTGGATGGAAGCTATTAACACCGCATGCTATGTGCTAAATAGAGCTTTAATTAGACAAATCTTAAAGAAAACTTCATATAAACTCTATAAAGAAAAGAAGCCAAACACTTCATACTTTAAAATTTTTAGATGTAAATATTTTATTTTAATAAATGGTAAAGATAAATTAGAAAAAATTGATGTAAAATCAGATGAAGAAATTTTTCTAGGATACTCATCATATAGTAGAGCATATAGAGTATTTAACAAAAGAACATTGATTGTGGAAGAATTCATGCATGTTATTTTTGATGAAACTAACTCTCTTAAGATAAGAGAAGAAGAGTTTGATATGGATGCAAAAATTCTTGAAAAAAAATTGAAAGATATATCATTTGAAGATACTCTCTCTCAAGAAAAAGAAGACAAAGAGCAAGAAGTTGAAGAAGTGTTGCCACAATCTCAAGATGATCAAGGTACATCCAACTTACCAAAGGAATGGAGGTATGATCATAATCATCCTAAAAAATTAATAATAAGTGATCCACCTCATGGAGTTAAAATTAGATTATCTTTTAGGGAAGCTATGAATCATATTGCATTTATATCTCACTTAGAATCTAAAAATATAATTGAAGCTGAAAAAGATCCAAATTGGATACTAGCAATGCAAGAAGAATTAAACCAATTTGAAAGAAATAAAGTTTGAAAACTAGTTGAAAGACCTAAAAACTTTCTTGTAATTGGTATAAAATGGATCTTTAGAAATAAACTTGATGAGAAGCATAATGTAATTAGAAACAAGACTAGATTGGTTGCACAAGGATACAATCAAGAAGAAAAAATCAATTTTGATGAATCCTTTGCACCCATAGCTAGACTTGAAGTTATTAGATTGCTTTTGTCATTTGCTTGCTTTATGAATTTCAAAATTTTTCAAATGGATGTAAAAAGTGCATTCTTGAATGGACTAATTGAGGAGGAAGTTTATGTAGAACAACCTCCGAGTTTTGAAAATTAAGAATTACTAAATCATATTTATAAGCTTAAGAAAGCACTCTATGGACTAAAAGAAGCTCCTAGAATTTGGTATGATAGGTTGAGCAAATTTTTATTAAACAATAATTTTAAAATAGATAATATAAATAAAATACTATTTATTAAAAGAAAATCAAGTGATCTATTGATTGTTCAATTATATATTGATGATATTGTATTCGGTGCTACTAATGAAACTTTGTGTAGAGAGTTTGCTAGTCTCATGCAGAGCGAATTCGAGATGAGCATGATGGGAGAGCTCAAGTTTTTTCTCGGACTCCAAATCAAGCAATCAAATGAAGAAATCTTTATCAACCAAAGCAAATACATCAAGAAAATATTAAAGAAATTTGGGATGGAGAATGTCAAAGAAAGTAGCACCCCTATGAGCACAAGTTGTAAGCTTGATCAAGACTCAAAAAAAATGTTGTAGATTCTAAGCTATATCAAGGTATGATTGGATCTTTACTATATTTAACTACAAGTAGGCTGAACATAATATTTAGTGCATGCATGTATGCACGTTATCAATCAAATTCTAAGGAATCACATGTATTAGCAGTTAAAAAAATCTTTAAGTATCTAATAAATACTTAAGATGTTGGTTTATGGTACTCTAAATAATCTTCATTAGATTTAATTGGTTATAGTGATTCAGATTTTGCTGGTTGTTACTTAGATAGAAAAAGTACCAGTGGTACATATCAATTTCTTGGAGTAAATTTGATCTCTTGGTTTAGCAAGAAATA
This sequence comes from Cocos nucifera, assembly GCA_006176705.1. NCBI lineage: Eukaryota > Viridiplantae > Streptophyta > Magnoliopsida > Arecales > Arecaceae > Cocos > Cocos nucifera. The sequence goes on from QRFJ01004649.1 coordinate 94,020, forward strand.
AAACTTGGTTACTTTGTCTATAGTGGAAGCTGAACACATTGCTGCTGGGAGTTGTTGTGCTCAACTATTATGGATCAAACAATAACTAGAAGACTATGGTATTACTTATAATAACATTCCTATTTGTTGTGACAACACAAGTGCCATAAATTTAACTAAAAATCTTATATTACATTTAAGAACAAAACATATAAAAGTAAGACATCATTTTATTAGAGAGTATGTTCAAAATAACGATATACTTCTTGAATGTGTCTATTGAAAATCAAGTTGCTAATATCTTTACTAAACCCTTGAATGAAGAAAGATTTTGCATAATTAGAAAGCAATTAGGTTTATTTGATTTAATTTATTAAATAAATATTTTATGATAATTGATTTTCATATGATAAAATGATTGATTTTGATATGATTAGTTTTCTTGCATTTGTTCAATTTTTATCTTATTTAAAAAAGAAAAATAAATGAAAAAATTTTTGGACTTGAAAATCTGAATGTTTAAGTCTATGCCAAACTGAGCTGTCCCATTACTTTCTTATAGAAAAACTTAGTCATCTTAGTACTGGGCTGACTCAGTTTTTCTTCACAAAAAAATTAGGTTGGCTAAGTTATCGAGAACTCTATTGTTTAAATAGATAGACCGATGGCTCTTCTATGATTCATTTCCTAGCTGTCTACAGAGAAACCCTAGAACCCTAAAGACCTTCCCCTTGAAACCCTTTTCCATTGAATTTGAGTGGGGTTTTTGGAATCATGCCATGCAAGAAACAAACCATGACCCGTAGGATCAAGCATGCATGTCTGGTTCTGCCATCTAGAAGAGAGATTAGTGGTGGAGAATGGCAAACAAAGTTCCATGAAGACCATTCCTCTAGGTTGTCTCAGCCATCCTTACCTCCTCCAGGACCATCCACTCAATCTCCTCACCCTCCTACTCTGATTTTCCTGCCATCTCCTTCTTCCACACTCATTCCACCTCCTCTAGGGCTATCACAACTGGTAGAAGGATGAATTTTGATTTCCTAGCAAGTGAGGATTTTGTGTTTGGAGAGGAATTGAAGTATCAAGGATGGGAATACTACCTCTACTTTGAGATCAATCTTCCAACCTATCCAAATCTAGTGAAGGAGTTCTATGGCAATGCTAGGGTTAGCCCAAGATTATTTGAATTAGAAGTCAAGAAGGTTAAGATAAATTTGATCGTGGAAAAGCTAGGCAGTTTACTTAGGGCACCCACTGAAGGAGCTGAGAGACTCGATGATCGAGCAAGTGGGCTGCAATTATTGTTTGGAAGGGATGATGCCATGCATTTTGAGGAAATCCATGCTAGGGACCTATCCATAGAGAATAGACTGCTTCATCATATTTTAGCCAGGATTCTTGTACCTAGAGTAAGAAGGTTTGATTTTCTCAACAAAAATGACATAACTGTGATGTACCATATTCTCACGAGGAAAAAGTTTAACCTTCCAGCCTTGATTTTGAGGGTGATGCAAGATTCTTCCCATAGAGGAAAACCAGCACTACCATATGGGATGTTTCTAATATTAGTATTTTAGGACTTTGGAGTAAGCCTGGAAGGAAAATCTAGTAGAAAATTATAGCATTATGATACCTACAACTTGAAATCAATGCATAGGATAAAGTTCAAGAAAGTTAATGGGATTTGGGTGAAGTTAGATGAAGAAGGGGAAGAGAGACATGAGTTAGAGCCTGTGCCATAACATCTAGCATCTATTCCATCTTCGTCCACTGTCAGACTAGATGAGGATCAGATTGAGGAGATAGTGTAGCGCGTCTCGGCCAGAGTATATGATAGACTCTCCGGTGGTCTTTCCTTGTTGATGGAAAATGCTATGAGGAAGGTGTTCGTCGAATAGCATACTTCAACACCCATGGATCCAGCCTCATCCAACCCTCCAGAGCCTAATGTTGATTAAGTTGCTTGTAGGATCCATTTAGTTATACTTAGAGCATTTTGATTGTAAATGTTCATGATAGATATCTATGATATGTAATGTTCAAACTTCAGCATTTTGTGCACTTAAAATTGTTTGTATCTATGAATGAATGAAGTTTGACTTTTGACTTAAATTGTATCAAATTTCTCTAATGAATGAATGAAATTATCTTTTTTCATGCTTGATCAAATCTCTTTTTACATTGTCCATATACTTTTTGATAATGACAAAAAGAAGGAGAAAAATGAGTATAAAATGATAATTGATAATTGAAATCCAAATTAAGTGAAAATTGATAATTGAAATACAAATTGATAACGGATGATGGCTTAGTCCTCTGGCATCCACAATCGTTAATAATCTTTCTACCCTCATTTTTTCCCACCTCACTACATGCCCTCATTTTTTTCCGCACCATCATCCATTGCCTCCACATTTTCTCCCATGCCACCATCCATCGCCTCCTCATTTTTCCACCACCCCCACCTCACCCTCCACCATTTTAATCCCCAAGTTCAATCATCCTCTTCCCCATCCTTCGCCCCCCCCCCACCCCCTCTCTCCCTCGACCAGCGACCTTCCTCCAACTGCACCTAGCCCACCTTTTCGAGCCTCCGATCGCCTCCCGCCTCTCTGAGCCCCCGACCGTCTTCCCCTGGCTTGCCTTCCTGAGCTTTCGGGTGCAAGGTCCCAGCCTCTGCCTCCCTAAAACCTCAGCCTACCACCCTCCTCTGTCCCGCCATTTGGTTCCCCGCCACCCCTCTCTCCCCCTCGCCATCTTCCCCCAACCTCCTCCTGCCTCCTTCCCCGAACACCCAATCGCATCTTGCCTCCCCGAACTCCCAACCCTACAATTCACTCGCCACCTCCTCTCTCCGTCAGCCACCTCCTACCTCCTTGAACCCCTGGCTCTTTGGTTCACCCCCCACCCCTCTCTTCCCCCGACCGTCTTCTCTTGGTTGCACTCGACCTGCCTCCCTAAGCCTTCAACCGCCTCTCACCTTCTCAAGCTCCTGGGTGCAAGCTTCTATCCTCTTGCCTCCCGAAACCCCAGCCTTCCACCCTCTTCTTTTTTGATCGTTCGGTTCCCCCGCCACCCCTCTCTCCCTCCGATCGCCTCCTGCCTCCCTCCTCAAACTCCCGACCGCCTCATTCCTTCCCAAACTCCCTGCTCTTCGATTCACCTACCACCCCTCTCTCCCCTGACTGATGGTTTTCCACTGGCCATCTTCCACTGGCTGCACTCGGCTCACCTCCCCGAGACCCCAACTTTCTCTCACCTCCTCGAAACCCTGGCTCACCACCCCCTCTCCCCCTGTCGATGGCTTCCCTCTGGCCATCTCCCCCCAATTGCACGTGGCTCACATCCTCGAGCCCCCAGCCACCTTCCGCCTTCCCAAGCTCCCGTTTATGGCTGCATCTCCGAGCCTCAGTCCTTGCTCACCTATGCCTTCTCGTGCCTCAATTCCTGCATGCTAGCCGGTGCCTCAGTTCTGTATGGTAGCCTACTTCTATTATGAGTATTAGCAATGGTATTAGCAATAACTAATACCATCACTTTAAATAATTTTTTTATTTAAATTATATTAATTAAGCTTAATTAGATATTAAAAATTATTTAATTATGTATTAATTTATATGGGATTTGGATTATGACATGTAGAGTACTCGAATTGAGAGAAGGTTCGGGCTGCAAACATGAGACCGAGATGTGCCCTACGTGCTTCGATCTCGACATGCAGAGCACTCAAATTGAGGAAAGGTTCGAACTACAGTGCAAACATGGGCTCGATACATGCACTACATGCTCGAATCTCGGCATGCAGGGTGCTCGAATTGAGGAAATGTTAGGACTACAAACACGATGCCGAGATGTGCCCTACGTGCTTTGGTCTCAACATATAGAACACTTGAACTGAGGAAAGATTTGGATTGCATTACAAACACAAGTCCAAGACGTGCCCTACATGCTCCAATCTTGGCATGTAGAGTGCTCAAACTGAGGGAAGGTTTGGGCTATATTGCAAACATGGGCTGCATTGCATGCAGTTGAACAGTTCACCCAATCAAGTGATATTAGATATCATTGATTTTATTTTTATTTTAATTTTAATTTTTGGATCAATCTAACCAAATCTAAAAACTCTTAGATCTGATCAGATCATAGAAAAAATTTTAAAAAATTCTACTGCAAATCTGATCTGATCAAATTGATCTTGTGGCAAGGAATTAGGTTTTTTCTTCAACTAGTATTAGAGCTATATTTGCAGTTCTTGATCTTGAATAGATTAGATCTAAAATTTTATTTTTATGATTTGATCATTTAATTTTCAAATGTTACATTAGATGTAATCAGATCTGAAATCAAAAGATGCATTTTAAATTTTGATATATATAATATATGCAATGCATGTCTAGACTAGATCTATAGTTCTATGTCATGATAGTCTAGATCTAAATTTTTTATGAAATATTCATTTAATTTTTTGATGATTATATAAGGTATAATCAGATTTAATGCATAAGATGCATGATTAAAAATTAATACATGAGATGTATGCAAACTATGTGTAGATTGGATCTGTAGTTGTATATATGATATATGTGTTAGATCTAATTATTTAATTATGTAATTTATATTTTTGATTAAGACATTTCTCTTGGCCATCCAGTCATAAGAGTAAGAAAGATTTTAAAGGCCCTCACTTTTCATTCAGTGGGGTGCTCTTATGGGATGTTGGGGTGTTGTGCGTTTGTCCTTAATCAGAAATCGAAAACTTAATTTTCTATACAACCCTAGATCCAAAAATTCTTAGATCTTTACATGCTTTGTTTTTAAATCATATTTTTACTTAATTAAGAATTAAGTTTATGGAACTAATTAGATCTAAAAATTAAAAATTTTTAGATCTAAGACACCTTCATAAAACATGAATTCGGGTATGGGTAGCTTGATTAGATCTAGCGGTTGATCAAACTAAATCAAGAGTTGGTTAGGTGGGATCAAGAGTTCTTAGATTTGACCAGGCTATTAGATGTAAGTCTTGGTCAAGATCGACTCACAGTCATAAATGGTCGACCACTTTAAGACCTAATTTGGCTTTATGGCTCGAGCCTGAATTATAGGCTAATCCGATCGATTCTGGTTCGATAATTTGGTGTCTAAGATAAGTTTGACAATCATGACCAGTGATCTTTAATTGAAAGCTACTCAATCTGAATGCATTCACGGTGAGTTAATGGCATATTCCTCCCATCGATCTCACTTACCTGGCTATTTGGATTGATCCAATTTCAGATTAAGGTGGCTAATGATTCAAACTAACCCATGCTACTATGTCAGTCATAACCGTTATGACTAGTCAAGTCAAGAGATCTAAATTAAAATTTTTCTAAGAAAATATTAAGTCAATTAATCTTCCACCATTGTAGATGTGTAGACCCTTTTTGGGATTGATTATTCTTATCTAGATATAATGGTTCAGTTGCACTGAAAAGATGCAACCATATCTATTAGGCATAAGATGCTATGGATTGGATGATAGGTTGGGCTCAATATTCTGGATATGGTGAGGATCCTAATCACGAATCCAGTTCATGCAAATGGTGAGTTTAACTTAACTAAGGAGTGGAGCAATATTTCAAGCATGGCGAGCTTCATGAATTAGAGACCAAGTTTTAGTGTACCATATTTAGAGAAATATTGGACAAGAATTATCCACTCATCGGCTAACTCATCACCAATAACTCTTAGGTGAGGTGGTGAGCCAATCGATGGGACCGCACCATCCACTAAAAGTCTTTGATCACAGAGATTTTCGCATTTCTACTAAGAGAGTGTAGGAATTTGAGAAAATAATGAGAACCTAAATTTGTTTAAAAATAAAATCTTTAAATAAATTGGTCAAGTCAATTATAAGTCTAATTAAAAATTTTGACTCTCTACAGAAAAATATCTGCATCAAACCACCTAGCCCAAATCCTAGAAACCCATCAATTGACTGAACCCAATTATAAGTATTGGATAAGAAACTTGAAAATTATTTTGAGTTTCAAAAGCTAACCTACATACTAGACCAAAAACTTCCTACTCTTTCAACTTGTCTGATCGCTAATTGAGAGCGTCTCATGATAAGTGGTTGGATGATGATAACAAAATCAGATGTTATAATGTCTGATGAATTATAGTGCCAACATGAGGACATAAGGATTGCACACCAAATGCTGGCTCATCTATAAGAGTTGTATGGTGAACAGAGTCACACGGCACACTACCAAGTCTCGAGGAGACTCTTTAAGGTGCAAATACATGATGGGCAGTCAGTCCAAGATCATTGCTTGGTGATGATCAAGGACCTAGAAGAGCTTGAGAAGCTCAGTGTCCTGATGGATAAGGATTTATAGATTGATGTGATCCTATAGTCCTTAACATCTCAAATTCGACCCATAATAGAGAAGAATCAAATCATCAAACAGTCGAGCTGGCTCGGATATGAGGTTGAGTCAGCTTGGGCTAAGATCAAGCTGGCTCGAACCATAATCGAGCCAGCCCTCTTAGGTAGATAGAAAATAGGAGTGCGAACAAGATGCTATCGAGCCAGCTCGACCCCTGATAGAGCTGACTCGATGGAGACGAACAGAATAGGACTGGGTTTTCTGTTTGGACTCGAATTGTGATTAATTCAAAGGATCTATGAGAGTTGCACATGGACCACAAGATCCAGCGGCTATGGAGGGTTGTGGTCATGATCTAAAGATTAGAAAATATTTTAAGACTCCATCAAGATCATGTTTAACTCATATTAAGAGAAAGAGTTCTGTGAGGACTCCTGTGAACTACTAAGAAGAGGATTCTCATCCTATTTAAAGGACTGAGGTGCTGTGGAGCAGAAAATAGCATATGTGGTGTGAGAGGCACGTAGAGAGGCTCGAACAGCCATCGAGAGGAGCTTGATAGAGTGCCGAGTACGTACAGCCTGCAAGAGAGAGAAGTAATAGGTACATAACATCTGACGTGAAGGCTGTGAGGATAGAGCATCTTGTAGCTTCTGAGGATCTTCTTGGAATTCTAAGAGAGCTTTTGTTAGGATAGCTTTTAGTTGAGAGAGATTTATGTATAGTGAGTTAAGAGTGGGTATTCTCTTTTTGTACTTATTTTTCTCTTCATAGTAAAGCTTTGCATGCCCCGTGGAGGCGAGTCTTTAGGCTAATCCACATACTTGATTATTTTTTTATTTTATTTTTTTCTTTCTTTCTACTGTAATATCTCAGTACTAGATCCTTAACAAAGTGGTATCAGAGTAGCTAATATCCCAACACATCTTCCACTGTGCAAATGACTAAGGGGTACTTAAAGGTATGAGTTATGAGGCTGGTTGTCTCTGAATATTTGTATTTCTCTGGCATCGATCATATTTTCTCACATAATTTATGGCATCCTGGTGTATGGTTGGCCGATAATATTCTTATTGAAGTAACTTATAAGATAGAGATCTGGCTCCTAGATGGTTTTCACATATTTCTTCATGAACTTCTCTTAAAGCATAATCAGCTTCAAAAGATTGGAGACACTTAAGAAGTGACAAGAAATACGACCTCTTATATAACTTATTTTCATACAAAACATAACGAGAGGCTTGATTTTTCAATTTTTGAGCTTCCTTGGGGTCTCTAGGAAGAACTTCATCCTTGAGATATGAAATTAACGGGTTGATCCAGCTGGACTCATGGTCGACCTGCATTACTGCTTGGGATTCTTTTGAACTTGGATGTTGAAGAACCTCAAAGAGAACTTCTTTTGGCAATTCATTCGGGGCCAGAGTAGCCAACTTAGAAAGTAGATTGGCTCTAGTATTTTCTACTCTAGGAATCTATTGAATATCAAAGCTATTAAAGGCCGAGGTCAAGTTTCTTACCTTTTTCAAGTACTTCTTTATGCTTTCCTCTCGAGCTTCATAGTTGTTATTGCCTTACCCCACAACCAACTGAGAGTCACTATAAACCTTCAAGTATTTCGCTTTTAACTCTTTAGCTATTTTCAATCCTGTAATTAGAGCTTTGTATTTTGCCCCATTATTAGTGGTGGAAAACTCAAAGCGCAGATCATACTCAGCAATAATTTTTTTTGGATTAATTAAAATCAGTTCTACGCCTGTCCCTGAGGAATTGGATGAGCCATCTACGTACAAAGCTTAGAAATCTTTAGAGAAATTAACTTTTTCTTTAGCAGAATAAAGAGTATGAACTTCTTGATGCTGCAACATCTGGGATGGTGCACTCTACTACAAAGTCGGTCAAGATCTGAGCTTTGATGGATGGTCGAGGATGAAAATTGATATCAAACTCGGTTAGCTCGATCGCCCATTTTGCTATCCTTCCAAAAGTATCAGATCAGTGAAGAACTGCCTTAATAGGTTGATTAGTGAGAAGTATAATTGTATACCCCTGAAAATAAGGTCGGAACTTTCTGGCTGCAATCAATAAGGTATAAGTTAGTTTTTCTAATTTCGTATATCTTTTTTCCGCATCTCTCAGGACTTTACTTATATAGTAGATCGACTTCTGAATTTTAACTTCTTCTTAAACTAGGAGAGCTCCAAGGGCCACTTGGGATACTGCCAAATATAAAAATAATTCTTCTTTAGGTTCAGGCTTAGCGAGGAGTGGAGGTGAACTGAGATAATTCTTTAGTTCTTTAAAGGTCTACTGACACTCAGGAGTCCAATTAAAGTTCTTGGGTTGCTTAAATACTTGAAAGAAGGGCATGCAATGCTTCGCCGACCTCAAGATAAAGTGATTCAGGGCTACCACCTTGCCTGTAAGGTGCTAAACTTCTTTTATTATTTTAGGAGCTGTCATTTCTTGGATGGCTCTGATCTTCTCTGAATTTACCTTGATGCCATGTTTCGATTCCATAAATCCTAAAAACTTTTTCGAAGTCACTCTGAAAGCATATTTTATAGGATTCAGCTTCATCTTATACTTTTGGAGAGTGCTGAAGGTCTCCTTAAGATCGATAATATGATTTGATCAGGATCAACTTTTGACCAACATGTCATCCACGTAGACCTCTATATTGTGATCGATCTACTCCTTGAAGACTTTCTTCACCAAGTATTGATAGGTGGCACCTGCGTTCTTTAGTCCAAATGGCATAACTTTATAACAATAGAGACCATGGTCAGTAATAAAAGCAGCTTTTTTTCTCATCTTCTGGTGCCATCCAAATTTGGTTGTAGTCAAGAAGGCATCTATGAAAGTGAGGAGCTACATGATCCAAAGTTGCGTCTACTAGTTGATCAATTCTCGACAAGGGTTAGCTGTCCTTTGGGTAAGCTTTATTTAAATCTATGAAGTCTATGCACATCCTCCACTTGCCAATTGCCTTCTTGATAAGGATGACATTCATAATCTAGTCCGAATAGTGTACTTCTCGAATGAACTCGGCTTTCAGAAGTTTGTCAACCCTATTTTCGATGGCTTTCTGCCACTCTGGTGCGAAGCTGCGCTTCTTCTGCTTTATTGGCCAACATTTGAGATCTACAGTCAGACGATGTTCCATCACCTCTGCATCAATCTTAGGCATATCTATGGGTACCTAGGTGAAAACGTCAGCATTTCTTTGCAAGAAGATGACGAGCTGCTTTCTGACTTCTTCTCTCAGGTTAGAACCGATCTTAATAGTATGATCTTCATGCCCATCGTTTAAAGGAACTATAACAAGATCTTCGATTGGTTCTCCTCGTTCTTCTATCAAATCATCATGAGCATCGAGCCCATCTACTGGATAAGATTTCATCTGCTTTCTCCCTTATAAAGTAATAGTATAACAATGCCACGTAAGAGCTTGATCTTCTTTGACTTCTCCAACCCCATAACTGGTTGGAAACTTCATCTTCAAGTAAAAGATTGAGACCACTGCCCGAAGTGCATTCAAGCCAAGTCAGCCAAGAATAGCATTGTAAGCTGAGGAAGCCTTCACCACCAAAAAATCGACCTGAAACTTTGACTACCTTGGGTACCAACCTGCCATAATAGATAAGATTGTTATTTTCTCAACCAACACTACATCGCTGGTGAATCCCATTAGTGGAGAACTCATTGGCCCCATTCTATTATCATGTATGGATATTTTAGAGAATGCATCGTAAAATAAAATATTAGTAGAGCTTTCATTATCAATTAAAATATGGTGTACATCATACTCAATAATATTTAAAGTTACTACAACCACATCATTATATAGGAATTGAACCTCTTGAGTATCTTCTTTAGTAAAAATAATGGGTTCTTCAGTCTATTGCTTCTTCACCTGCTCAACCGATCCACTCACCTTCCTTCATCGATGTCCTCCAGCAATGGTGTTGATTATTCCAAGTGGAGGCCGATCTTCCTATGGCTCGTCTCTCTGAGATGGTTCAGGTTGGGGTAGGGCCCTTGACTGATCTTTTCTTCTTTCCAACTAGCATCTAAGGAATCGATCCAACGGACCTCATCTGATGAGCTTCTCAATCTAATTTTAGAGCTAGATGAATTCTTCTATATCATGATTGCGGTCACGATGGTAGGGGCAATATTTGCTGGAGTTACGTCGGGTTGAGTGAGTCCTCATTCTTTTAGGCCTTAGCAACTGCTCCTTTATCTTCATCAATACTTGGATCTTAGGAGCATTTAGAGGGGCATAGTTATGAAACCTTCTAGGTGGAGAGCCTTATCGCGCCCTTCGATTTGGGCTCTTTTGTCGACAAGCTTGGGATGGAGTCCAAGCTCGTCGATGCTCAGGAAAAATTTTGGAGCGCGGTAGAGCTACATTTGGCTTCTTAGCAACTACGGGCTTATTTGATTCACCCACCTGTCGCTCTCTTGTGGTCTCTTTATCTTTTAACCTAAAGACCTCCTTCGCTCGGGCGTAATCTTCAGCTCGGGCCAATATGTCAGCAAAGTTCTGGGGGTACTTCTTCTTCAGGAAGAAAAAAGATTATTCTTCTAGAGGTTGCCCTTTAGTGCAGCAATGACAATAGATTGATCCAAATTGCAAACCTCTAAAGCAGCAATATTAAAATGATTGATGTAAGCTCAGATGGACTTTCCTTCCTTCTACTTGATGTTGATAAGAAAGTTAGAACCTCACCTCTAGCACCGACTATTGATAAAATAAGCTGTGAATTCATGGCTCAGTTGATAAAAAAAAATGATACTCAGTTTGAGGCTCGAGTACCAATTTTTTACTGCTCCTTTCAGAGTAGAGAAGAAAGCTTGATAGAGAATGGCATCAGGAGTGCCATGGAGCAGCATCATAGTCCTAAAAGCTTCGAAGTGGTTGATTGGATCAAAGGTTCCATCATAACTTTTAAATTGAGGAAGCTTGAAGTTCGGTAGGATGGGCTCCTGCATGATCTAGGTAGAGAATGGAGGATCAGTGTAGACATTGTCGTTGTGGACTGGGGCAGCATGACAGAGTTTTTCAGTCCATCGATTCATTTCCTGGAGCCTTTGATTGAGAGCATTATCTCGATCATGGATCTCAGAGGGCCACCGATTGTAGATGGAGAGAGTCTCTCTAGGAGAAATATCATGATTAGAACAGGAACTCTCTACTCTCTACTTTCCCTTTTCAGAGGTTTTTGGCTTGCTTGCCTAGGTGGGCCTTCTTTGTGCTAGTTTTTAATGATCCAGCAGAGGTCTCTCTGACTGAGCTGGTATCAGAGGATGTTGCATGGCTTGTACCATCTCGATGAGACTCCTAACTTGCTGCACCAGCAAGTTGAATTGCTTAAAATCCACCATGGCTGCTGGTGGAGGGGGTTAAGGTGCCAGAGATGGGGTCAGAGCAGGTAGATCTAGGTTTCATCTAACGGCGGATGCAGTAGATCATTAGGTTGCAACCTTCTTTGGCGACATCTTACAGGAATAAGGAGAGATTAGAGAAAAAGAGCTAAAAAATTGAAGATGAAAGAAAGAAGATGGACTTCGATTGAGCACTCCTTTTAGAATAAAGGCTCAAAGCATCCTTTCCTCTAGCGCCAATCCTGTTGGTGCAGTAAACAGAGCAGACATTAGAGATCGCTGGAGCTGGAGAGGTTGAGATCGTCGATGGGACCTGCAAGATGAAGTTCTGGCTAGAATTGGCTCTAAAAGGACCCTCCAATAGTTAAGTTAGTTCTCCTTCTCAACAAGAATGGAATGTTCAAAAAGAAAATGAGTAGAGTAAGGGCAGCAGGTTTGAGCTTCGAGAAGAAAGCATATCTGAAAGATTCTTTTATATAGACAAAGCCTATAACAAACTGACAGTGACAATCATAACTGTTTGCTAGTGGGATGTTCAGGCCATGTAGAGTTTGTTACAGAGAATGAGTTATCATTTATCATGACTTGCTAGCTTATTAAAGATCCATAGTAGAAGTTCATGTAAAACCTCTGAATTCGTATGTAGACTTATATGTGTCAGGATAAAGAACTCAAGGCTGGTCGAATTGGAAGATCGACTGTTAAGTGGTAGAAGATAAGCTAGATGCAGTGGGGTCGATTATAATATGTTGGCACTTTCTTTGGAAATCTAGAGAAGTTTAGCTAGCTAGTCAAGAATGGTTTTCTCGAGATTTAAAGACTTCTTGATGGCATCATTTCAATGGCTCCGAGTAGTTCGTCTGACGTTCAGGATCAATTTAAAGTAGATCAAAGGAGCACTAAGGTTCAATGCTTGCCAAGTAACTATTTTGTGTTCCGGACGAGGAACTGAACTCATACTGGTGACAAGGTCCTTTTAGACTAGTTCAACCAATGAGTGTGTCATAGACCAAGCGAAGTTATAACTGACTGGAAGGAGTTCGTTCGGAAGGAGTGCGACTTGAAGGAGTTCATCCGAAAGGAGCATGACTAGAAGGAGTTTGTCCAGAAGGAGCACGACTGAAAGAAATTCGACTGGAAGGAGTTTATCTATCCTCAGAATCCGTTGTTTGTCAAGGTTGGATGGGTTAGGACTTCAATGCTAAAAATCCTATTATTCATCCTGAGTCCAAAAGCCAAGTTAATGAAATAGTACTTTTCTTTATTATTTAAGATTGTTCAGTTAGATTTTAGTGGGCTTTTGACAAATTTTGCAGTCAAGAATTGTTGCTGAGAAGATCGACGGGTTTTCATAGAATGGAGGTCGGCTACTAAGGACTTCAGTAGAGGTTATTTTACCCCCAACAAGCTTCTTAAGCATTAATCTTTCAAGCATATACTCAACCTTCCTCTCCTTCTTTTTGATAGTATCAAAAAGCTTTTGGGAAAGACAAAAGACTTATTATCAAAATCCATAAGATATAAGAATTGTATCAATTGAGAAATGTATCAATTGTATCAATAAAATATGAAAACTTATCATCAAAGTTTTCTCTTTGAAAATTAATTTTTTGATTTAAAACATGTTTAAAATATTTTTTAATTTTACAAATTAGCTTAAATTAAAATATTAAAGGCTCTCCCTCTTATTAAATGATTATAACTTTTTAATCAAAATTTTAAATATATACTTTTAAGCTTTAAGAAGAATAGAATGTTTTAAAAGATTTGATTATAAAATCAAGCATAATATGTATTTTAATATTCAGTCTTTTCTTTTTCTAATAAAAAGCAATCATTTAAATTTTGAAAAGGCATGTATCGAAATTGTATAAAAAATGTATCGAGTAAATAAATGATTTTAATATATAGTATAAAGGCAAATGAGAATCACTTATTTAAACTCATTTCTTAAGTAAAAGTTTCTTGATACAAGTAACTTTATAAGAAATTCTCAATGCATATCAAACTTTTAGTATTACATTTGGATTTTCAAATGAGTTTTAAAATTGAAAGTATGTATCAAAATGGTAAATCAGATTATCAAACTCAAATTAAATCAAATTAGTTTGGAGTGAGAATATGATTCAAATTTACTTTAACTCCAATTAGTTATTAAAAATAATTTGATAATCTAATTGATCGAATTAAATTAAGAGATCAAGATCATATGAAAGTTTAAATTAAAAGAGATATAATACAATTGTTTGAAAATTTAAGATCAACATTCATTTTTTTTAATCAAATTAACTAGAATTTTCAATCAAATTAAGATAGATCAAATCTAATTTGAGTTTAGCTTTTTCAAATTCAGATTTCAAAGTCTCAAAAATATTTCTTGTTTGAGTTCAATTTAGATTTTCAAGTTTGTGATACTATCCAGCCTTAAACCTTTATAATAAATTTTGATTAAGTAATGATATATATATCTTAAAAATAAACATAACTCTCTCTTTTTGAATAAAATGGATTCATTAGACAGATTTTTAAATTCAATTACAAAGATACTTTGAACTTCATAAATTCAAAAAAGATCAAACTTTTCATAACAAAGAATTGAGACACAATATTCTTTCTTTTTTCAAAAGATAAATCAATAAAATATCGAGCAAATAGTAAACTATATGATACCAATTGATTAAAATTGAAGTCTTCTTTAAATGTTTATCTTTAAAGGTAAATGACAAATTTCTTAAATCATTTTGCTTGATATCAATTTCAAAATATTTAAGAAGTGCATTTTTCAAATTTATTTTTTAAAATTAATTAATTAAAATAAAGTATAAATATTCATCAATAAATTCTTTTTTAAGATCAAAAATAATTTTTTGATACTAATTAATTATTAAAGAGAATGATGATATGATGAAAACACATGAATTATAAATAATTACTTGAAACAAATCAACCAAAATAAGTGAAGTACAAATGATCATCAATAATTTCTATTTTTGTTAAGTTCCAAAATTGTTCCAATAATGTTTTCTCCTCCTATTTTTCATAATTAATGCCATAAAATTACTTTTCAACTTTTTCTCTCCTTTTTCTTTCAAAATAAGCATTTTTATCATAAATTTAATTGATACCAAATTTAACCTTTAAATTTAGATAATTTAACTTTCAAATTTAAAAAATTATTTTTAAAAGTGCATCAAATTTGAACTATATAGGACATCTAATTCTTAAATAAGAATATTTGATACCAAATTCAGGTTTGAAAATTCATTTCTAGAAAAATGAGTATCTAATTCAATTTAACTCTAGAATTGTCAAGAATGTTCATACAAATCAGATTTATGAACTCAACATATGAGTGATATTAAGTTTCGATAATGAAAATCAATTCATTTGTCTGATACCACTTCAAATCAAGTAAATCAAATTGAATAAATATATGTAAATACAATTTGAGAAAACTATAAGACTTTTAATTGAGAGTTTAAAATCAATTGAATCAAAGCTTAAATTTAAGAAAATAATACGATAAATAAATATGAATTTGAGATCAATATTGATATTTGCAATACCAATTATAGCAAATGTCTCTCCTCCTATTTTCAAAAAGTGAATACCATAAAGTTCATCACATGATATTTTCTCCCCTCTTTTTGGTGATTCTTGTTGAATAGATATTAACTTTTAAATTTATTCTCTCCTTTTTCTCTTTTAAGTTAAGCACCTTTAATTGAATCCATATTAAACTTTAATTAATACTAATTTAGTAATCAATTCATCTTAAATGAATTCTCCTTTTTATATCAAGGTATATTAAATCAAATAGCCTTTTAAAAGTAAAAATTTTACTTTCTCCCTCTATCTTTTGAATTGAGTACATTTAATATAAACTTAACTGATGTCCAATTTAAAATTTAGATTATTTAACTTTTAAATTTAAATTTTTAAATTTAAGAGCATTTTCAATTAAAAGATTATATCTTCTTTAATATTTTATCCCTCTTTTGCAAAAATATAATGTGGATTTTACTTTCAAATTCAGGTCAAGACTTCTTCCATTTCTCAAAAGCATAGATGCAGACATACTTCTCAATTTTAATTAAAAGAACTTAGGGCTTCAAAAATTTTGAATAATATAGTTTTTAAAATACTTTTCTCCTTTTGATACTAAAGCAGATCATTCAAAAACATATCCCAAGAATTTATCTTAAATAATATAAAAGTAAAAATACAACCATGAAAATTTAAATTTGAGACATAGCATACATTTCTTTTGCTAAAAGATAATGTAATAGAATTCAAGGCAAAAAAAGACTATCTAATACAAATTATGATACCAATTCTGATAAGTTTTTGAGAAATTATTTGTTTGTACTATTTAAAAAAAGTTTTTGTTTGCTTCTTTGAGATTTACAAATCTGAGATAGATAGATCCTTTCAAAATTAGAAATTTAAATATGTCATTCAAAGCAAATCATAAAGAGATTTGTTTAATATTTTAGAAAATATTTTTTTCTTAAAAAATTCCATATTAAGTTTAGAAAAGATATCAAATATTTATAATTTATTTCAAATAATATCATATTAAAAATATAATCGTGCAAACTTAGATTTGAGACAAAGACATTTTTCTTTTTTTGCTAGAAAATAAAGTATTAGAATGCAAGGCAATGATATGCTGTTTAACAGCAAGTATGAAAATTTTAATATTAAGAGTTTTAAAATTCAAATCAAATAATAATTATCTTGATATCAATTGAACTACAATTCAAATCAAACAATAATTTTCTTCAAAATTTGATACCACTAAAAGGTTAAAGAAGATTAATTTTCAAATTTATCTATTGAAAGTAAGTTCCACTTGATATCAATTTTTTAAATTAAAGCTAATTTTAAAATTTTATATAATATAATTATAAAAATAATACTTTCTATATTAATTTTAGATACTAATTATTTAAAACTCAAACTAGATAATTTACTTGAAAGTTTTCATGATATCAATAGAACTAAAATTTGGATCAATTAATAATTTTTTTAAAAATTTGATATCACTTAAAGATCAAGAAAAATCAATTTGAATTGATATTAGCAAATCATTCAAATTAAGAGATTTTTAGTTATCTTAAAAAAATATTTCCTCCTTTTTCTTAGAAAATATTAAATAATTTTTAAGTTTCAAAAATAGTTTATCCTTAATATTTCAATGTTGTTTTCTTTGCCAAGAAATTTAATCTTCCTAATTTTCTCTTATTTTTTTTAATTTAATTAATCATTAATATCTTTTTTTTAGTTTTATGAAATGAGCGCATATTGAATCAACTAAATAAACATAGAAATCAAACAAATAACATCATCAAACATATTCAATTTTCAAAAAAGATCAGACTTTCATAGATTTATCAAAATGTGATTTTAGAATGTATGCAATCTACTTCTATCAAAAAAAGGATTTCTAGGATCACTAAAGATCTAACAAATGATTGCTAGCATCCTAAGATATGGGTCCAAGGATAATCAAATGATAGATCAAGAATGATATTCATATCAATTAGAATTAATCAATTGGGATATAATGATCAATCAAATTAAATCAAGATTAGGTCAAGGAAAAACTAGATATAGGCTCTAAGAGTTTTGGTTTGACTAAAAAATTTTAAATCCTTAAGGGTAAGCCTAAGATGCAATGCAATTCAATATATCAAGCACTTAAATTTTATGATTGAATAACTTATATTTAAGTACTTATTTTATATACTTTTTTTGAAAAATTTTAATATTTAAGCATTTTATGGAGAAATTTAAAAAAAAATAGTTTTACTTGCAAATATTTTACAATCAAAAGGATTCATAGATAATTAAGCTTCTTTTAAGTTTGTCAATTTCAAATTTTGATATGGAAAAGCTTAAAATATCTTGCTGAATTTCAGGATGATTTTATTTTAAAATATGATACATAAAGGAGAGTATATTGGTCTTTAAAATCAAAACATTCAAATCATAGTATAAATTTATTACAAGCATTAAAATCAATCAATTATACATAAGAAATATTTCAAGCAAAGAATTAGAATTACCATATGCATGCATATTAATCAAAGGATTTAATCAATCAAAATAATTTTAACAATCATTAATGGTATGATATAGAGAAAAGTTTAGCTTTTACCAAACAACATCATGCATCCAATTTTATTTTCAAGATATCCATTCAAAAGAATTTTTCTCCTTTCATTCTATTGAATCATTGGTATACCTACAAAATTATTTTCTAAGTTTTGGTGCCTAAGCCATCTTGGATCCATTGAGATTAGAATACATGATTTTTTTTGGAATCTAAATTTGTTTAACCAAAGTATGATCAATTTTCTTAATATTGCATTCAGAAATTTTATAGCCAATTTTATTATATTTAAAACACTTGATTAAAGTATTTTCAAATGAAGCTTTTGTGGACGTGTTTTTAATAAATTTTTGTTTTCTCAATGAGTTATAGCCAATTTTAGATTTGTCAAAAATAGCTCTTTAATTATTTAAAATGGCTTGAAGTTTTTAAGATTCAATTATAAACTTTTGAAGTATAGACTTGAAGCTCTCAATCTTTTTTCTTAATTTGGCATTTTCTTCTAAAAGAGATTTTTTTAAAAAATCAAGGATTTATCTTTCTCATCCTTTAAAGATTTTTGAGATTTCAAAAGTTTTGCTCTTTCTTCAACTAGAAATTTTTTAGATTTTGCAAGATTTTTTTCTTAGTTAATATTTTAATTTGTTTCATGATTTTTTTTTTCTTTGGCAATATTTTTTATGTCTTTTATAAGATCTTTTTTTTGCTCCAAACTTTATTTTTCTCTTTAGCCAAAGATAAATTAGAATTTTTAAGCTCTTTATTTTTTAGCCTAAACTTCTTAAATTCATGCATTAAATTATTAAAAGCTTCAAATAGCTCATCAATAATAAAATTAAAAGAGTTATTAATGTTTACCTTATTATTATTAGCCATGAGGCAAAGATTTGCAGTACATTCTTTCTCTTTATCCATCAAGAATGATTTGTCTACTTTTTACTTTTTTCTTTTATCTTTCTTTTCTTTGCTTGGCTCCCTCTTAATTGAAGCTTTTTTATTCCTTTGTTTCTTGTTCTTCTTCTTCTTCTTCTTATTTTTATAAGCTATGGGGCAAAAATTAGATTGAGCTTCCTTCTCTTCTTGGAAGTTTAATTCTTCTCTTTTATTTGCTCCCTCAAAGGTTATTTCTAATTTGTTTCATACTTTATTCACTGAAATGCAAGAAAAAATCAAGTTAAATTTATTTATTTATATCCAATGAGCAATAAAGTATATTCATGGTTTTAGCATTTAATTGGACTATTTTTTTTATCATGCTCTTTCAATGCTTTGGAGGTGTGTAGGCTATCAACTATAAATTTTCATAAATTATATTCTTATACTTATATAAATATTATCATCATAGCCTTCTAATAAGTATAATTAGATCCATTAAGCATTGGGGGTCTATTTATGGAATGGCATTCATTAAAAAAAAAAATTTATTTTGGGTTGCCAAGATCTATAGCTCTTGATGGTTAGGTCAACAGTAAATAACAAAGTACCTATGCTGATACCACTTATGGCCCAGAGGTAGCAATCCAAGAAGGGAGGGTAAATTAAGTTCTTAAAAATTTAAGCCAAATTGAACTTTAACAAGTATGTGCTTGTAATTTACTTAATTCAAGTGATTGTGAAGTGAAAACAATTTATAGTAGTAGAATTAAAACATATATACTATAAATTAAAGCAAAAAATAAAACTAAACTAAGAAATACTTAAAAACATTCAAAGATAGAGCAAGAGGCACCATCATAAATACATAAAATTTTATAGTAGTTTGGTAAAATTCCACACCTACGTCCACTTTTCAAGAACTCTTTGAAAATTTTACTTTAATCTCCTAACTACAGTATGTTTGTTTTAACTTAAGATCATAAATAAATCCAACTGATTTTTTAGAATCACCACCAACCATAACCTTATATCGATAGTTTTTCGGGCTCACCATCGATCTAGTTGGTTTTCTGGGCTCACCAATCAAAACCTACACAATATCTAATTTTGGGCTTGGACAAGCCTTCACCCCAAGTTTCTTTTTCCTAAAGAAACTTATAAACAAATCAAAATACAAAAATAAGTAATTTTATCATAAAACCAAAAATCAAAAATAAACTCTTTTGATGCATGAAGAAAAGGCTGAAATGTTGCTCTTTTGATGCTTGATCACTCTTCGTTAGAGTTAAAAGTTTGTTGGAGATGTTGTGGAAGATTGCTCGTGAATGCTCTCTGAATTTGATGCTCAAGCTCCTCTTTTTTCTCTTTTACTAGGATGTTCAATGGAGCTCTCATAAAATTGAAGATTTTTCTCTCTTAATCCACGTCCCCCCACTTTCCAAATGATTTTCTAGCTCTTAATATACTTAGAAATGGATTAAGAATTAGTTTTGTCCATTGGAAGTCCTGAAATAGCCATTGGAGTAAAAAGCTAGCCATTAGAAATAATTCTGCACATTTTAAAAAATTTTGCAAAACTAGCCATTGCAACTTGAGTTGACTCGGCTGACCTTCGAGTTGACTCAACTGAATCCTTGAGTTGACTTGACTATATTCAAGTCAACTCGAATGATCTTCAAGTCTACTTCGAGTTTTTGTTCCAAAAATGACACTCTCTATATTTTTCTATAGGTTTGACTCGAGCAACTCAAGTTGACTCGAGCCTCTGCTCGATCCAATAAATTTTACTCTAAAAAATTACTTTTCTATCATTCTACATTCAAGTTGACTCGAAGGCATGCCAACTGAAATTTCTACATGCCAAAAGAATTTTTCTTCATTGTTTCAGCTTGAGTCAACTTTGATAAAATTGGAGTCAACTCGGATGATAGTCTATTGAAAAATTCTACATATCTTTTTGCATGAGTAGCTTTTTGACTTCAACTTTTGAGAGCTTCTTTCACCTAAATTTTTATGGTCTTTTCTATCAATAAGGCTTCCAAAAATTTCTTGTTAAAGTTTTATTTAAGCATTTAAAATTATTCTTTTTTTTCTACTTTATTTTTTTTGAGAGGATTTCTTCTATAGATAATTTTTTTATTTTAACCACTTGAAAAGTTCTATATATATATTTTTGAAATACATGATTAGTATCATTTATACTCAATATTTTGGAATCATCAAAATCAATCTTGGGGTCAACAAGATAAAGCTTTTTGATGTTAATAATTTTGAATAGATCAAATAAAGCAAATCATAAGATATATTCCATTTTTTAAAACTCATCTCTTCCTTTTCTTAATACTATATCAATCGAGTAAGTTCAGAAAAGATATTAACTTTAGAATTTATCTCAAATAATATCATATCAAGAATGTATTAAAATAGTTTTGAGACAAAGCATTATATTCTCTTTGCCAAAAGATAAATAAATAAAGTACAAGGCAAAAATAATCTATCTGATATTAATTATGAAAATTAGGATACAAATTATGATAATTTCTTTGAAAAATTTATCTTGATACTAATTATTTTGAAATTCAAATCAAATAATAGTTTCCCTAAAAAAATATCTTGATACCAATTAAAAATTTAGGAAGAACATTTGTCAAATTTCTTGACAATAATCAATCTCAGTAATAAAAAAATCTTAAATTCTACTTGACATCAATTAATTTTCAAAAATGATGACAAGATCAAAACATGCAAAGTATGAATGAACAAAATCACAAGAAAGCTCAAATATAAATGAACTGTCAAGTCAAGCAACATATATATGCCTATCAATAATTTCTTTTGAGGTTCGAAGAGCATTTCTCAAAGATTTTCATGTAGAGTAAAATATTTTTCAAGATTCAGCTTGATACCACTTGTAGGACCATTGCCCCTAACCAACTTTTAATTTTTTTTTTTAAAAAAAATTAACTTGATTGTCAAACATGATGATAGAATCAAACTATACAAAATATGAATGAACACATCAAAATTTGAGGATGCACAGCTAGAGGATATATTGCAAATGTTGCAAGAATCCTTCGGCACTCCTAATGATGTTGAAAGGCATAAAACTAGTTGTGTCATCTTCAATGCCAAGATCAAGATGATTGAATGCCTGAGCAAACTTAGATTTTTCTTGTTGGAGTAGCTTGAAAAAGATGTGATATTGAATTCATTGCCCAAATCTTACCTCCCTTTTCTCAGTCATTATAAAATGATGAACCTATAGTAAACTATCATGATTTATTGGGGTTGTTATAAACTTTTATGAAGGATCACCAATTGCAGAAGGAGATGATGAATTTAGTGGAAGAATCTTCTTTTGGATATCGACCCTTTGGAAAAGGGAAGAAGAAGAAGGTACAGCAAAGTGCTGAAATATCTAAGCTCAATCAGACCAAGAAGCCTAAATTTGATCAGAGTCAAGTAGAATGCTTCTATTGTAAGAAGCAAAAGTACTAAAAGAGAAATTATCCTCTATAACATTGCCTTACTGGATCCGAATAGGCCAAATAAGAAGAAAAAGCAAGTTATTGTTGGACAAGATAATTATATGATAACATCTTGTAACTTTTCTATTTGTGATACTACTATCTAGATATTGAATACTAATAGTCCTATTAATATTTGTAATTCATTATAGAAACTTCAAGTTAATAAGAGATTTGAAGAAGGCAAGAAATTTCTAAACATTGGAGACAGAAGATTAGTTCTTGTTCTAGCTTTAGAATTCATTAAGCTTATATTCAAATCAAATAACATCGTTCTTAGTGATTGTTATTTTTGTTCTAGTTTCTTATTGAATGTTATTTCTATAGATCAATTAGCCATAAACGGTTATGAATTTTCAATAAAGAAAGATCATTGTGATGTCATCGTGAATGGTATTACTATGATGCATGGACAAATAAATAATGATATTTATACATTATCACAGTCTATTAGTATAGTGTACACATCTAGCAAGTATCCTAGGATAGATGATGTCTTAGATATCTGTCTTTAGCACTGTAGGCTTGGTCATATTAACAAAAATAGGATAAACAGGTTAGCTCAAGAGGGTATCCTCAAAGTTGGTGATTATGAATCACTGCCAACTTGTGAGTCCCATCTACTTGGAAAGATGACTAAGTCATCTTTTACTAGAAAAGATGAATGAGCTAGTGAGCTTCTATATCTAATACATACTGATATATGGACTTATGAACACAGGTGCTAGAGGTGGATATGACTACTTCATTATATTTATAGATGATTTATCTAGATATGAGTATGTCTACCTTATGAAGCATAAGTCTGAATTATTTGAAATGTTTGAATGATTCCATACTAAGGTAGAGAAATAAATTGATAAGAATATTAAAATTCTTCAATCAAACTGAGAAGGTGAATAACTTACTAGTGAGTTTTGACATATCTGAAAGAGAATGGGATTCTCTTCCAGTAGACCCCTCCTGGGATGCTGCAGTTGAATGGGATGTCTGAAAGGAGGATTGAATCCTATTGGACATGGTTCGATCTATGATGGACTTTGCAAGTATACTGATCTTTTTTGGGAGATATGCACTAAAGTTGGCTTATTACTTAATGAATAGGGTTTCAAGTAAGTTTGTAAGTAAGATACCATATGAGATATAGACTAGACGTAAGTCAGTACTCTCACACCTTAGGGTCTAAGGTTATCTAACTTATGTCAAATATTTAAAAATAGAAAAGCTTGGACCAAGGTCTAATAGATGTCTATTTGTAGAGAATCCCAGAGAGACAAAAGGATATTACTTCTACCATGCTGAAGAACCAAAGTTATTCATTAGCAATAGAAAAATCTTTTTGAAAAGAAAATTTCTTAGGAAAGGAACTAGTGCTTCTAAGATTGAACTTGAGAAAGTTTGACAGATAGAAGAATCGACACCAATGACTGTATTTGAATCAAATCTGATTAGATCAAACTCATAGCCCAATGTAAAGCATCCTTAAGGTGATCTAGTAGAGTACCATATTAGCCAGATAGATACTATGATTTTTTGATCTAAGATGGAAATCCTATTGAGCTCGATGAGAATGATGGGGATCTGATCACCTATATGGAGGCAATATAGAGGTCTGACTCTGAGAAATGGCTAAAAATCATGAGATCCGAAATGGAGTCCATGAAGGTCAATAATATATGGACATTAGTTGATCCATCTGAAGGGATAAAATCTATAGGATGTAAGTAGGTCTTCAAAAGAAAAAGAGGCATAGATAGTAAGATGGAGATCCATAAAGCATGTTTGATTGCCAAGAAATATCATCAGTATTATGGCATTAACTATGTGGTAATGCTTAAGTCCATTCAGATATGCTTGCGATAGCTACACATCTGGATTATGAGATTTGGTAAATGGATGTGAAGATAGCTTTTCTGAATAGAGAGCTAGAAGAAGAGATATATATGATACAACCTAAAGGATTCACATTCACAAATGAGTCTAACATATGCAAGCTTCAGAGATCTATTTATGGATTGAATTCGACATCTTGGAGTTAGAACATACATTTTGATAAGATAATCAAAACAAAAGGCTTCATTAAGAATGAAGAAGAACCCTACATCTACAAGTGGATAAATGGTTTAGTGGTAGTATTTCTTATTTTGTATGTGGATGATATTCTCTTAATCGTGAATGATGTTCCTGCATTATAAGGAATAAAGATTTGGTTATCATCATAGTTCTCCATGAAGAATTTAGGAGAAGCATCCTACATTCTAGAGATGAAGTTCTATAGAAATAGATCTAGAGATTGCTTGGATTGTCCTAGTTTACGTACATTGATACTATGTTGAAGCGGTTTAGCATGGATAATTTTAAGAAAGGCTATCTTTCGATAGATCATTAAATTTCTTTCTCAAAGAAGGATTATCCGACAACCCTTCAAGAGAGAGAGCATATGAGTATAATTCTATTTACTTCAATCATGGGTTTTATAATATATGCCATGATATGTGTGAGACTAGATATGGCATATATACTAGGAGTAGTGAGTAGATACTAATCTGATCCAAAAGAGAACCATTGGAAAGTGGCTAAAATCTTCCTTAAGCATTTGAAAAATACTAATGACCAATGGTTAGTCTATGAAAAATCTAACATGAAACTCATAGGATATACTGATTTTAGCTTTCAGTCAGATCGTGATGATAGCAAGAGTGTGTCAGGATATATCTTTACCATTAACGATGGTGTGATTTGTTGAAAAAATTTTAAGCAGCACATCATGCCTGATTAAGTATGCAAAGCAAAGTATATTACAGCATCCGATTCTACAAAGGAAGCTATGTGGTTATGGAAGTTCATTAGTGAGCTTGGAGTGATATTCTTCATTAATGGTCCAATTTTACTTTACTATGATAGTACTAAAGCCATAGCTCAAATGAAAGAACCAAAGGTTCATCAACATATGAAGCATATTCTGCATCGCTATCATCTTTTTCGAAAAATTATGGATCAAGATGATGTGGACCTTCAAAAGATTGATGAAAAGGGAAACCTGGCCAACCCATTCACTAAAGCCCTTGCAGTCAAGGAGTTTGAAGAATATAAATCAAAAATGGGTATTTGATACTATACCGATTAGCTTTAGTCTAAGTGGAAGTTATTAGGAATTATGTCCTAAAACCCATTGCTTAGCTTATAGATGATTGAATTCATTATTATAATTATATATAAATCATATATTAATAAAAGTTATTTAGTATTTTTCATCATAAGATTGTACATCTTATTAGCTGAACTCCATTGTTATGATGAAAGTCCTTAGAACTACTTCTAATATAATAAAAAAAATTTATCATTTAGCTCTTAAACTTGTTTGTGACCAAATGATACATTATTAATAAAAATAATAATTATATCAATCATAGGTCACTGTGTACCCTATGGTTTGGTTGTCCTCTTAACCAAGAAGTGTGAAAATACTGGTATAGCATACATATGGGATATTGATATGCACTGAACGTGACCATTTTGGAGCACTCTGCTATCAAGATTATTATCCAAAGGGATATGGATATAAGTATTTCTCTGATCTAAGATCACCATAGTGACTTATAAGCAACTCACTATACTTTGATGCTGAACTATTTGAATTTCTAATTCAGTAATGAAATATTTCTAGGTATAGTCAAGTACTTGTTAAGTTGGTACGTGAATTAAGATGGGATTGACCACTTTAAGTAAAATTGGAGAGAATGATTCTATATTTTAATTTAGCAAAACCTTGATTAGGATAATCCTTATGATAAGTCACAAGATTGAGTTAGTAGAGACACTATAAGGATGAACTGATCAAGAGTTGAAAGTAAACTCTAAAGTTTTTCTAAACATTATTGGTCAAGGAGATGAATTATATGGTAACCATACTCTAGTAGGTTATGAATGTTGTTTCACTATATTCAATTATATTCGGATGTTGGGTACCATGGCTAGATGGTCATTTCAATTGGTACAAAAAATTTGTTCTGATGCTATCGGCATAGTGTTCGAACTTATGGGATCACACATACAGAAGTTTTGATCCGATCAGGTGCTGATCAATGATTATGAATCATTAAAAGGTATAATTATCAATATAATTGATGATTAACCTAATACAATTAGTTAAAGAAAGATTAATTAACAATTAGATTATTAATTGACTCAATTTGATTGAGTTATGAGGATTAGATCAAGATTAATTGAATTACATTCAATTAGATCTGACCCAATTAGGTTATTAGATGACCTAATTGCTAAGAAAGATAAGATCTTGATTTGATCTGATCTTAGACTCAATTAATCCTTAATTTGATTAAGAGATTAAGAGCCTAATTAGATTTAGTTAACTCATGTGCTTGGATCAAATCAAAGATAGTTTGATTTGACCAAATCAGATGAGAACCAAGAGTCCAAATAATAGACTGCATACTCCCATGCGCCTAACCCTAATTCTGCCCCATCTTTCTCATCTCACAAAAGGGTTGTGCATGAGAAACCTGGATGCCCAACACCCCTTGCCGCCCACTTTAGGATAGGGTTAGGATTTGGTAGAGTTTTAGTTCAAAAAGATTTTGAATTGGACTTTGTTCCAATCTCCAACTCTTCCTTTCAGTCCTATATATATGCAACCCTTTGTGAGATAAAGGCTATTACAGAATTTTGAGGGCTTTAGGCATGAGAAATCTGAGAGATTTCTCTAGGGCATGAGATTTTTGGGGTGGGCTCCTAGGCCTATGAGATTCAGAGAAAATCATTCCTCTGTTGGAGAGTTTTTTAGGATTTTATGAGAGACACAAAAGAAGGTGTTCTTTTGTGTATTGATTCCTTCTTTTTCTTTCCAAGTTCAGCCATTAAAGAGAATCTTCACAATGAGTTAGCACTTTGGGAGTTGATGGATCAAGCTTCATCTAGATACCCATAGAGACCATTCATGTGCATGGCTGAAGCAATGAACAAGATCTACAAAGCTGCGATCTTTGCTTCAAATTCAAGTATGAAATTTGATCTTATGTTCTTTTATGTTTTAGATTTTATATGCATGATATCATATCATAGGTCCTATAGTAGGGTATTTTGTAGATTAAATCTAATGCATGTTTAGATTAAAAAGTTTAATCTAAAGTCTTTCATTGCATATATTTTTAAAAACATTTAAAAAATTATGCATAAAACCCCTATGCTTTTCCAATAAGAAGGATGTTGCCAAGCAATGGAGGGCTGTCCTAGACCATTTAGGTACTTGCTTCTTCATTCATAGACTGGAGAGATGCATGGAGATGCATTAAGACTTGGAACTTCCGCACGGGATCTCTTCCTTCAGGCTAGTTGTTTTCAGGGGGCCATAGGAGAGCTAAACCATAGAAAATTGGATGGAAATGGGTAAGAAAAATTCAAATCAGGTGGGAGAGGGCTTTGGAAGAGTTTTTGGCTCAAAAAAAAATGAGATAAAAAGAGCAAAGCCACAAGATGACTCGAATTAAAAAGTCCATCCCCAACATAGAGACTGACTCCTCTTAATCTCGAGTCGACCCCTGATGAAGGGTGGACCCCAATAAAACTAGAGATTGACTCCGCATAGAACTATTTTTCTACCAGATCTACAAGTTGACTCCTCTGATCCAAGAGTCAACTACTTAAAATAGAAAACAATTCAAGGAGTTTAGATCCAAAGAGAATTGGCTTAAATAAGATTGGGATCAAGTGTAAATCAAATCAATGATCAAACATAATATTTAAATCAAATTCAATAAATCAATTTGGGGGAATTGAGAATCAATATGATCAAATCAAAGAGAATCTAGATAAGGGCTCTAAGGTTGAGGTTAAACTAGGAAACTTTTCAAATCCCTAAAGGTCAAACTAAGATGCAAAACAACAATTTCAAGCACATGATCTTTTATAAATAAATGCCTTATCTTGATGTTCTTAGATCATACAATTTTGAGAGATTTTAATAATTAGGTGTGTTATAAAAATATCAAAATTTAATGGTTTGCACTGAAGTGATTTCTTAATCAATCAAGCTTATTGTTGTAATTTAGGTTTTCAAATAATTAATAATCAAGATAACATGATACAAGGAATTAAAGAAGCACGCTGATTTTAGGATAAAAACATAAGCTTATGACAAACAATCAAAATGATATATAAGATTAAAGAGCATATACTAATTGCGAGCAATATATTGAAACATCTTAAGCATCGTCAAAATCAATCAATTATACCAAGTAAAAATAGCAACTAATGATGGTATGACATCAAAATATTTAGCTTTTACCAAATATTATCGTCAATCCATTTGGATCCTAAGCATCCATTTTTCAAGAATTTACTCCATTTATAGCATTAGATGGCTGGCATACCTGTAAAATCATTTTTTGAATTTTAGGACCCAAGCTTTCTTGGGTCCATTGGAGTTAGTGCATATAATTTCTTTTGGAATCTAAATTTATTTAATATAAATATGACTATTTCTATTGATATTGCATTCAAAAATTTTATGGCATAGTTTGTTACATTTAAAGCAAGTGATAGATTGATTTTCGTGAAAACCTCTAGCATGCATATCTTTGACAAATCTCTATTTTCTTAATTGATTGAAACTGATTCTAGCTTTGTTGAAAATAGCTCTTTAATAGTTTAACATTGATTGAAGCTTTTGAGAACTAAATGTAAAGTTTTAAACTATAGACTTCAATATTTCAATCTCTTTTCTTAATTTTACATTTTCTTCTACTAGCAATTTTCTAGAATTCAAAATATTTTCTTTTTCTTTAGTCAAAGAGTTCCTTTCTTCCAAAAGTTCATCTTTTTCAATTAAAAGTTTATTCTTTTCTTCAGCTTAAAATAGATTTGATCTTAAGTTCTTTGTTTTTCAGTATTATCTTTTTAAATTCATCCATTAATTCATAAAAGACTTTAAATAATTTATCAAAAGTAAATTCAGAAGAGTTTCCAATATTTATCTCATTACTTTGAGCCAATCTTTTTCCTCTTCTTCTTTATCTAAACTAGAAATGTCACTATCTTTCCAAATAGCCATCATCACATTCTTTTTGGTCCTTTTTGGGTTCCCTTTGAGTAGGGTGCAGTTTAGTTTATAATGCCCTGGCTTGTCGTACTTATAGCATATAATATTTCTTTCTTCTTGTTCTTTATCTTCTCTATCCTCCTTTTTTTCATCCATTTTTTATTGAGAACTTTTTGAATTTTATGGTAAGTAGCCCTAAGTTCTCATCTCCATCTTCTTTATCTTTATCCTCTGACTTATCACTCTCTTTGGATGTGGTGGTTGATTTGAAGATAATGGTCCTCCTCTTCTTTGATTCATCTTGTTCCTCATTGTGGTGCATGTTAACTCATGGGTCATGAGTAACTAATTAATTTTTCCAATGACAAGTTGTTAAAGTCTTTCACTTCTTGTATTCCTATCACTTGGGCTTCCTATGCCTTTGGCAAACATCTAAAAACCTTACAAATAGGCTCATTGTTAACATAGATTTTGCCAAAAACATTCAAAGAATTAGTTATATCAGTAAATCTGGAAAACATATCAAAATTTGACTCATATTGTTCTATTTTGAATAATTAATATTTGTGAACAAGCAAATTAATTTTGAACTCTTCAACTTGGCATGTTCCTTTATGAGTAATTTTTAATATATCCCAAATTTCTTTTATAGAAGTATAAATTGATATTCTATTAAATTTATTTATATATAATAAATAATAAAAAATATTAATGGCATTAGCATTCAGCTGAGCCATCCTTTTATCAAACTCATCCCAATCCTTTTTCAATTTGGATGAGGGCACTCCATTAATTAAAATTGTTGGTGTATGTGGTCCATTAGTTATGACTCCCCATATGTCATAATCTAATGTTTGAATAAATATTCTTATACATGCTTTCCAAAATGTATAATTAGTGCTATTAAAAAATGGTGGTCTAAAAATAAATTAGCCTTCATCAAATAATGGACCAATCGAGGTTGCCATAATCTTTGGCTCAAGACCGCTAGGTCAACAATGAATACAAGAGCACCCACTTTGATACCAATTATTATCTAGAAAGGATAGCAACCTAAGAGAAGGGGTGAATTAGGTTTTTTAAAAAATTTTTGCTAATTTAAAATGTGAATAAGTTTGTGCTTCAATTTAAGCTAACTAAAATAATTGTAAGGTGCATGCAAGGTGCTATAGTGAAATTAAGATTTAGGTGAAGCAATGCAAGATTCATAAATAATGTAAAGCAAGTAAGATAAGGCACCACACAAACATAAAAAAATTATAGTGGTTCGGTACAATTCCATACCTACGTCCACTCTTCAAGCTCTTCTTGAAAATTCTATTATAATCAAATCTAGTTGGTCTTTCAGGATTATCAATCAAAATCTTTACATTGATTATTTTTCAAGATCACAATCAATTCGATTGATTTTTCAAGCTCACCAACTAAAATTTTATAAGTCAATTCTAGACTTGGATGGGCCTAACCCAAGTTTCTTTCACCCCAAAGAAAGTTACAAAGAAAACATAAAGATACAATGAAAAAGAGTTTTAGCATAAATAAAATAGAAAATGAAAACTCTTTTATGTGCGGAGAAGTTGCTCATGAGTTGCTTTTTTGATGCATGAACTTCTCTTCTTTAATACTTGAGAGGATATGGTTAAAGATGGACAAAAGCACTCTTGAATGGTCACTTAATTCAATGTGCAAATTTCTTATCTTTTTCTTTTTCTCTTCCTCAATAATGGCTCTTGTAAATGATGATTTTCTCTCTCTAAACCCCTTCTCTTACTTCTCAAAAAAAAATTTAGCTTTTAATGGACTTAGAGTTGGCTAGAGAATAAGTTTTGACCATTAGGAAGCTTGGACTAGTTATTGAAGTGGAGAAATGACTATTGAAGAAGTATAGAAAAACTAGCCATTACAGCTTTCCCATGTTAGGAGTCTATTCGAATTCTTTAGGAGTTGACTCAAGTTACCCACGAGTCGATTTGACCTCTTCATGTGTCGACTTGATCTCAAGTCTAAAAAATACTACGTTCTGATGATGCCAAAATATTTGAGTACATTTACTACTAATGCAAGCTTGTGAGTATGCTTGTAGAAAATTTCTTGATGCTCATAGGTTACACAAATAATCAAGAGGAAACTCTTTTAAAATAAGTCAAAGAAGAATTTTTCTCAGATTTTTAACAAAAGATTAAAGAGAGGAATCAACTTCGGAATAGTCAAGTCAAGACTGGCATGTCCAAAATGAGACCTATATAATTCAAGAGTCGACCCCAGCACATCTAATTGACTCTAGTAGAACTCAAATCAACTCAAATAGAACTCATGTCGACCCAATAGAACAAGAATCAATCCTAGAATGGTCTCAGGGTGCAGATAAAGAGTTGAAAAATAGTTTGAACTTGAGTCGACTAATAGAACAAGAGTCGACTCTAGTAGAACTCGAGTTGGCCTTGATGAAACAAGAGTTGATTTTAGAATGGTCTATTGACCCTAAGATTAATTTTGATAATTCCAAAATATTGAGTATAAATGATATTAATCATGTATTTCAAAAAAGTATATAGGATTTTTCAAGTACTTAAAATAAAAAAATTATCCATAGAAGAAATTTTCTCAAAAGAAGAAAGATCAAAGAAAAGAATGATTTTAAATGCTCGAATAAAATTCAAATAAAAAATTTTTGGAAGCCTTAATAGTGGAAAAGATTATAAAAATCAAGGTAAAAGAATCCCTCAAAAGATGAAGATAAAAGGCCACTCATGCAGAAAAAAATATATAAAATTTTTGAAGCAGAATTTTTGAAGGTTGAGGACTGAGCTGATCCACTGAAAAATTGAGCTAACCCAATGCTTGGTCGATCTAGTAGAAAACTTAGTTGATCTAGTCTTAGTAAACAAAAAGACAAAAAGCTTGATTTTTGAAGTCTATTAATATTGAGCTAATCCAGCTGAAAACTGAGCCGATTTAATGAAAACTAAGCTGACCCAGTGATTGTAATGGTTAGTTTTTTAGAACTCTAGCTTTTTGTCCATAATGACTCTCAACAGCTATTTTAAAGGTTCCAATGATCAAAACTCACTCTCCAACCACTTTTAGGCATATAAAAGGCTAAAGACTCAATTGAAAAAGCAAGAAAGTAGACTAAAGAGAGAAAATCTTCAAACTAAGAGAAGGTTATTGAATATCATTGAAAAAAAAAAGAGAGGGATAAAGTACATAGAATTAAGGCCTTTCCAAGAATGATCTTCTCCAATATTCTTAACATCCTCTCAAGCATTGATTGAAGAGAAGTCAAGCTTCAAAAGATCAATCATTTAGCTCCTTCTCCATAATTTAAAGAGTTTTTATTTTCTATTTTTTGTGCTAAAATTATATTTTATTTTCTTTACATGTTTCTTTGGAGAAAAAAACTTAAGATAAAGATTGGTCCAAGCCTATAATTGGATATTGTATTGGTTTGATTGATGAGCCAAGGTTAAAATCAATCAGGGTTGATTGTTAACTCGAGGAAACAATCATTATATAATTATGGTTGGTGTGCCAAGATTAAAACAAACTAGATTGTTGGAGATCCAGAAAAACTAACGATATAAGATTTTGATTGGTGTTCCTATTAAAAACTAACTGGATTTATTTGTAAGCCCAAAAAAATAAACAAACTATAATCAAGAAAAGATTATAGTAAAATTTTTAAGAAAAGCTTGGAGAGTGGATGTAGGAGCGGATTGCTCCAAACCATTTTAAATTTTATATGTTTGTTGTGCCTTCTTATTTTGTTTACTAACTATTGATGATAAATCTACCCTCGCCAAAGTTCAATAAGACACTCAGCCTTGGGATGGTCCAGTCTGACGTGGTGGCCACGATCGTACCTTGACTCGTATAAGTCTTGGCTCCAATTCACTCATGAAAAGCAGACCTCCAATTCGTGCAAGTTGGATGGTTCTCAATTTCGATAATCGGCTCTTTTATATTGCCGTGTGACATGCGAGGCATTGCGGGTCTCACTTGAATAAGCTTGAATAATAAAGGCAGTCGAATTCCTCCACTATAAGCAGTTAACTCCCTCCAGTCGAACTCCTTTCAGACAAACTTGGATAATAAAAGTAGTCACCTTAAGTAGTCAAGTGCAAAGTATCCGATTCTTGAGCAGCCCGGTCCAGCCGACCTTGAGGATGGTCGAACTTCTTTCCATCCAGATCTTCTTTAGGCCAAATCTCACCATCACAGTTGGATCTCACGACCAAAATCACAGGTTGACAGAGCTTCTCCTCAAACAAGCTTCTATATCTCATTGCGAGTGGCGGATCTCCGCATTCTTGTGTCAAAAACTTTGAATGTGTAATCTAGAATTAACAAAGGGACCTCATCTTCAGAATAAGTCCGAACTTCCCCCTAAAAGCTTGCCATAGTTCTAAATCGGCAAATCCACTGCCCTTACCAACCCTTTACCCTGATAGTTATTCATTTGTAGATGACCTTGAAAGTGGCTGAACTCTAGAGGAGTAGCAGAGACTCACCAGAATATTCTGATGGGGTCCATCTATCACAGCTACCAGCTAGCTCCTGGTATAGATGAATTCCTTCTAGTGGCAAGCCAGACCTTCAGTCAAAACTTCAAGCCTTCCAGACGAACTTCCTCCAGCCACTTGTCGAACTCCATTCAGCAGCTAAGATAGCCATGTTACATCCTAAACATCAATTGAGCAGGTTTAAATAGTAGGAGGACCTTGGCATCTATGCAAATTCAGTCTCCAACCCAGCAAATATTAGTCTATGTACAAATGACCTCGGAGAAGTCCAAACCACTTCTAAGCTGCTGAGATGTGGAGTTCTTCACTATCTACAACAGTTCTATCCAAACTTCAACTATCAATCTCCAATGCACTGGCAAGTCATGACAAAGGATACTACTCTCCGTAACAAACTCCACGTGGCCTAAATGGTTTATAATTGGGCAGTTGCAGCCATCACCATCAATTTGTTATCAACTCTGTCTATAAAAGGGACCCTCCAAATACATTTTCCTCTAAGCTCTCATCCCCCTCTTAATCTCCTGAACACTCCATTTCTATTGATCAGAAAGCTAACTTGATCGTCAGAGGATCCTGTCGGAGCCATCCTAACTCCGATTTGGACTTGTTTTGCAGGTTCCAGTGGCAACCTTTTCTTTTCCCAACTCTAGCTCTCCAGCATCTATAGTCTTTTGCACCAACAGGATTGGCGCTAGAGGAAGGGATCTGAGCTCTTATTCTAAAAGGAGTGCCCAGTCGATTCTATCTATCTTCTTCTTCTAATTTTTTGAATCTACTTTCATTTAATCTCTTCTTGCTCCAAAAATGCTCCCAAAGAAGATGACCATCCAGTGGTCTACTGCTTCTGCTGTCAGATCTGCCCATCCTAGCTCCATCACCGGCATCTCAACCTCCACCAATGACCATGGTAGATCCGAAGCAGTTCAATCTACTGATGCGGCAGGTTCGAGGTCTCACCAAAATGGTGCAGGCCATGCAACAGCCCTAGGTAGTAGCCCAGCCAGAGAGACCTCCATCAAAATTTCAAGAATCGATGCAAAGAAGGGCCATCTGGGTCAGCAGATCCGTTACCCTGGAAAGGAGAAGTAGAGAGCATGGAGCCCTTGCTCTGATCATGATTTCTCTCTAGAGGAGACTTTTTCTATCTATAGTCGACGGCCCTCTGAGATCCATGATCGAGACGACGCCCTCGATCAGAAGCTACAAGATATGAATCAATGGATTGAGGAGCTCCGTCATGCAGCCTTGGTCCACCATGATGACATATGCACCAATCCTTTCTTTTTTGTTCAAATCATATAGGAGCCCATCCCACCGAGCTTCAAGCTCTCTCAATTCGAGAGCTACGATGGAACTTCGGATCTGGTCGATCACCTTGAGGCCTTCTGAATGTTGATGCTGCTCCATGGTGCACCAGACGATATTCTGTGCCGAGCTTTTCCGTCTATCTTGAAGGGAGCAGCAAAAAATTGATACTCGAGCCTCAAGTCTGGTACGATCTTTTTTTTTGACCAAATGAGCCATTAGTTTGCGGCTTATTTTATAAGTAGCCAACATCCAAGGCGAGGCTCAGACTCCCTCATCAACATAAAGCAAAAGAAAGGAGAGTCCATCCGAGCTTATGTCAGTTGTTTCAATGCTACTGCACTGGAGGTCTGGAATGTAAGCACACCAACTGGCATCACCTCTTCCTGATACCAATTGATGTTCTATGATATCGCTCGAACGCCAATCATCCTTGGCATCACAAGCCCCGATACCATGTTGCAAAAGCTCCTGATCTTTAGTATGGATCTGAAGAAACCTATGGCATTCTCTATGGGCAGCAAACTACTGATCCTCTACCTAGATCTGTGATGGGGCACCTCCCTCCTTGGGCTTGAGGGAGATGCCCCCCTTTTCTAGGGCTTCTTCAAGAATCCTAGGGCGGCAACTCTAGAGAGAAGAGGTCTGTATTGATTTCAACCTTGTTAAAATCCTAATACAACCTATGTATTTATATATAGCCATTAGGCCCGACCAAAAAACTCTCCGACTAACCCAATACATGAAAGCACTCACCGAGCTCATGTACATCCATGTCTCCCATGCTCTTATCCTTTAGATCTAGACCTGACCCATGCATGAATTAGCTCCCTTAAGATCTCTCAAACCATGCCTTAAGATCCCTAGGATCAACCTAGACCCTCATCCAAAATAGATCCTCACGTAACTATGCCCGTGTAATGAGCCGGCTCAGTCTCAGCATTGAGCTGGCTAAGTTCCATTGGGTTGGCTCAGTTTCTCAGTTTGTGCCATGCCAGCAGTCCCGAATGCGCAGCTCTCTATTTTGTCTATGCACTGAGACTTAGTCGATCTAATTTTGGACTGAGCCAACTAACCTATAGAAAATCTTCTTTCTGCAGTCTTGATTCTCTAACTTTGATTTCTTGCTTCACCTTGTATCCTAGGTCTTCAAAGCACCAACCAAGCCCCTGAAATCTCCGAAGCCAACCTCCTGACTCCTTCCGTGGCCTTCCAAGGCTTGGAAGCACCATAAATCCTCATAATCTCCATCTTGGTGCTTCCAAGCCTTGGCAAACCTCTCGGCAATGACTTCCTACACGATCCCACTATCCCTACACACTCGATAGCCCCGTATGCAATCATTGCCTCCACCAATTCTCTTCAGTTATTGTGCATCCTTGAGGCCTTTTGGATGACCGCCTCCACCGTTGAAGACTTTGGCTTGCACCTCTACACCATCCTGAAATTGTAGGATCCCTTTTGCTTAGCAGCTACATCACTTTCTCTGAACTTTCCTAGAGAACTTATAGCATTTCTGCACCAGCACATACTATACCACCTGACATGATCTTCTTAGAGCTATGCCTGTCCACCTACACATACCACTCCATCTGAAACTGTGCATCATCGGTGCTTTGAACTCATGCTAAATTTTTTCTCCACTTATGAAGCCACCACTATGGAGCTCCATTTATATCCGAAGTCCACCTAATGCCGTAGAAGTCGACTCTATACCTGAGTTTCTCGAGGCCAACCACTCAATGTTGCACTATTGAGCCTGCCGCTGCACCTCAAACACTATCGCTGTCCCTTCGAACCCTCTGCGCTTCGTGGCCCTCTTCGAAGCCATCTTAGATACCTCCGCAATCCATGGGCTCCTCCAAAACTCAAGAGCTCATCCAACTCTTTTGAAACCAATGACTAAACCCTAGAAAATTTCATCCTAGTCCTTCTCTTCTACCCCTACACTAGCCATCGCTTCAGTTGCGCCTAGAGAACCATCCTTCACCTGAACCATGACTCTCCCTGGTGCTCCTGCAAAAGAAATCTAATCCATGATACTCCCGACTATCTGAGATGCCTCTGGCACTCCCTGAGACCCCCTGGCTCTCCCTAAGACCTACATCCGATCTCTCTGAGATACCACTGGCACTCTCTGTTGAGATACACTCCTTGGCTGCTGCACCGTCAAGCCTCTCTCAGCCCCATGCCTTCAAGAAAGTGCTCCTGCAGCACTCCAGCACTCCATGACTCATCTCTGCACCGCTCTATAGTCGCCCAGTCTTAACCTACTGGACCTCCATGGATCATCCATCTCTATCACTCCCAAGGCTTCATAAATCCATGCTCTAGTCGAACCACTGAATACATCTTCGACTAATTCCCCACCTTCCAAATACCGAAGGACGTATAGTCACTTCTTCAGTCTTCCTTCGACCATTATCCCTTGGAAAATCTCTTTTTAATAGCCCTACACTGCCCATCTTCCTAGAGAACCTTGATGCTCTTTGCTGAGATACCTTCCTCGGCTGCTACATCATTGAGCCTCTCTCAGCCTTGCATCTCTAAGGAAGCACTACTACAACACTCCAGCGCTCCCTACCTGTCACATAACCAGCATACACCCCGACCTTTCCATCAAGATTCATTAGCAAATCATGCACCAAATCCTTCCACCCTAAAAAAATCCCTTTTCATTAATCCTCTCAACCTCCACCTTCAACTCACTACTCCCGATTGATCAAACCACAGCAATAACAAAGATAGATTTGAGACATACCATGGAATCCTTGTGCAGATTTCTTATTTCATCTTGTACGACTTCTTCTTCTCTTTCATGCACCATCAGGCTCTGATACCAAATGTAAGCGCACCAATTGGCATCATCTCTCCCTGATACCAATTGATGTTCCATAATATTGCTCAAATGCCAATCATCCTTGGCATCACAAGCTTCGATACCATATTGTGAAAGCCTCTAATCTTTAGCATGGACATGAAGGAACCTGTAACGTTCTCTATGGGCAACAAACCACTGATCCTCCATCTAGATCTGTGATGGGGCATCTCTCTCCTTGGGCTTGAGGGAGATGGCCCTCCTTTTCTATGGCTTCTTCAAGAACCTTAGGACGGTGACTCTAGAGAGAAGAGTTGCCATGTTAAAAGGTGGTCTTTAGAAGAATGATCTTCTATCATCTCTGGAGAGAAAGTATCCGAGCGAAGGAAGCCTTCAAATTGAAAGATGAAGAAGCCATGAAAGAATAGCAGGCCGGCAAATCTAGCAAGCCCACATCTAAAGGAAAGTCGAGTGAAGCTCAACCGCGCTTCTAAACTCCTCCTGAGTGCAAACGAGCCCAATCTCCTCCTCGAGCTCATCGATAAGGAAGCCTGGATCAAAGAATCCAATAGAACTCTCCTCCCCGAAGATTCAATAACCATGCTCCCTTGAACATTTCAAAGATCCAGGTGCTAATGGAGATAAGAAAGCAGCTGCCAGGACCGTAGAGGATGCAGACTCACCCAATCAAGTGCAAACCCAATAAGTACTATCTCTACCATCATGATCATGATCATGATACTGAAGAATGTATCCAACTTCAGGATGAAATCGAAGCACTGATCAAAAGAGGTTGACTGGATCGGTTTATCAGGCATCCATTGTAGAGAAGAGAAGATTGTCCAAGAATCCCACCATAGTCTGAACCATCTCAGAGGGATGAACTGCAAGAAGATCGACCTTCCCTTGGAATCATCAACACCATCATTGGGGGACATCGATGGGGGGAGGCCAATGAGTCAGCAGAGCCAGCGAAGAAATAGTAGACTAAAGAACCCATCACTTTTACTGAAGAAGATGCTTAAGAATTTTAGCTTCTGCATAATAACGTGGTTGTAGTTACTTTAAATATTACTGATTATAATGTACGTCGTATTTTAATTAATAATGAAAGATCTGTTGATGTCTTATTTTATGATGCTTTTTCTAAATTATCCATATCTGAGAGTAGGATGGGTCTGATGAATTCTCCATTAGTGGAATTCATAGGTGATGTAGTTTCGGTGGAAGGAGTGATAACATTATCAATGGTAACAGATCGGTACTCAAAGCAATCTAGA
The DNA here is from genome assembly GCA_006176705.1 of Cocos nucifera. NCBI lineage: Eukaryota > Viridiplantae > Streptophyta > Magnoliopsida > Arecales > Arecaceae > Cocos > Cocos nucifera. Next base: position 133,274 of record QRFJ01004649.1, read on the forward strand.
GCTCACATCAATTTTTTAGTGGTCAAAGCCCCTTCTGCCTATAATGCAATCCTTGGTCGATCTATTTTGAATGCACTCTAGGCTATAGTTTCAACTTATTACCTAAAAATAAAGTTTCCAGTAAGGCACGGAGTCGAAAAGGTCAGAGGAGATCAGGCACTAGCTTGGTACTACTACAATATTATCTTGTAGGAAGGAAGGCAAGCAGATCCTTATCCAGTGGATGGGCTAGATGCCTGTGATGATCTATCTGAAGAAAGGAGGGAACCCATTAATGATCTTATGGAGGTCCCTTTGAATGATAGGAATAAAGATCATATAGTGAATATCGGCTTCAATCTGAAAGAAAAAGTCAGGAAGCAGCTCGTCGCCTTCTTATAAAAAAATGCTAATATTTTCGCCTTGGTGCCTATAGATATGCCTGGGAGTGATGTAGAAGTAATGGAGCATCATCTGGATGTGGACCTTAAACATTGGCCCGTGAAGCAAAAAAAGTGCAGCTTTGCACCTAAAATGCAAAAGGCTATTGTGGATGAGGTCGACAAACTCCTCAAGGCAGGATTCATTCGGGAGGTACTCTACTCAGATTGGATCGAAAATGTCATTCTCGTTAAAAAAGCAAATAGCAAGTAGAGGATGTGCATAGATTTCATAGACTTTAACACAACTTGTCCAAAAGATAGCTACCTCCTCCCCCGAATTGACCAACTGATGGATGAAACTTCAGGTCATGAACTCCTCATCTTCATGGATGCCTTCTTCGGCTATAACCAAATTCAGATGGCACTAGAGAATGAGGAGAAGACTACTTTTATTACTGATCATGGTCTTTATTATTACAGGATCATGTCCTTTGGACTTAAAAATGTAGGTGTAACTTATTAGTGCCTAGTGAATAAGATCTTTAAGGAGCAGATCGATCGCAACATAGAGGTCTATGTAGATGACATGCTAGTTAAAAACCGATCTTTACCAAATCATATTACTGATCTTGAAGAGACCTTCAGCATCCTTTAAATGTACAAGATGAAGCTGAATTCTATAAATATGCTTTTGAAGTAACCTCGAAGAAGTTCTTAGGATTCATGATGTCAAGATACGGCATTGAAGCCAACCTAGAGAAGATCAAAGCCATCCAAGAGATGATAGCCCCAAAAATAATAAAAGAAGTTCAGCACCTCATGGGTAAGGTAGCGACCCTGAATTGTTTCATTTCAAGGTCAACGGAGCATTGTATGCCCTTCTTTTAAGTACTTAAACAATCCAAGAACTTCAACTAGACTCCTAAGTGCCAATAGGCCTTTGAAGAATTGAAGCACTATCTCAGTTCGCTTCCACTCCTAGCCAAGCCAGAACCTAGGGAAGAGCTATTCTTGCACCTTATTGTATCTCTAGTTAAAAAAAAAGCTAAATTTCAGAAGTCAATCTACTATATAAGCAGAGTCCTGAGAGTTGCAGAAATAAGGTACACCAAATTAGAAAAACTAACTTATGCCTTATTGATTATAGCTAGGAAGCTTCGATCTTATTTTTAGGGACACACAATTACTCTTCTTACTGATTAACCCATTAAGACAATTATTCATCAGCCTGATACCTCCAAAAGAATAGCAAAGTGGGCGATCAAGTTAACTAAATTTGATTTTCATTTTTAACCTCGACCATCCATTAAAGCTCAAATATTGATTGATTTTATAGTAGAATGCACTATCCTAGATGCGACTGAATCAAAACACCAAGAAGTTCATATTCTTGTCTCTCCTAAAGAAAAGATCGATCTCCCTAAAAATTTTTGGGCACTATATGTTGATGGTTCCTCCAATACTTCTGGGGCAGGCGTAGGCTTGACTCTCATCAATCTAGGAGTCATAGCTAAATATGCTTTATGCTTTGAGTTCCCTGCTACCAACAATGGGGTTGAATATGAAGCTCTGATCTCGGAGCTGAAGATAGCCAAAGAGTTGGAAGTGAAATATTTGAAGGTTTATAATGATTCTCAACTAGTGGTGGGATAAGTCAGTAACACCTTTGAAGCTCGAGAGGAAGACATGAAGAAATATTTGAAAAAGGTTAGGGATTTAATCCCGACCTTTTGTAGCTTCAAAATTTAGTAGATTCCTAGAGTGGAAAACACTAAAGTCGACCTTCTTTCCAAGATAGCCACCTTAGCCCCAAATAAACTGCCAAAAGAAGTCCTTTTTGAAGTCCTGCAGCATCCAAGTTCGAAAGAACCCCAGGCAATAATACAAGTTGATCGTGAGCCTAGCTGGATCGATCCATTGATTTCTTATCTCCGAGTTGAAATTCTTCCAAGAGACTACAAAGAAGCTTAAAAGTTGAGAAATCAAGCTTTCCACTATATTTTATATGAAAATAAGCTATACAAGAGGTCATATTTCTTACCACTCCTCAAATATCTCCGACCTTTCGAAGCTGATTATGTCTTGAGGAAAGTTTATGAAGGAATATATAAAAATCACCTAGGAGCGAGATCTTTATCGTATAAGCTACTTTGGTAGGAATACTATTAGCCAACAATGCATCAAGATGCGATAGATTATATGAGAAAATATGATAGATGTTAATAAAATACAAATATTCAGAGATAACCGACTTCATAGCTCACACCATTAGATGATCCTTGGCCATTTGCACGATGGGGGATGGATATACTTGGACATTTTTTCATGGCATCGGGATAACAAAAGTTCTTATTGGTGACAGTAGATTATTTCACTAAGTGGATTGAGACCGAACCTCTGGCAAAGATCACTGAAGTTAAAGTATAGAACTTCATCTGAAAGTCGATAGTTTATAGATTTGATCTATCACAAACATTAATCACTGATAATGGATGCCAATTTGCAGGAGAGAAGTTTGCTGAATTTTGTGAAGGCTTCAACATTTTCCATAACTTTACATTAGTAGCCCATCTACAAGCAAATGATGAGGCCGAGGTAACTAACAAAACTTTGCTTCAAGGGATAAAAGCGAGACTTGAAAAAGTGAAAGAAATATGGGTGGACAAACTCTATCATGTGCTCTGGGCTTATACAACCATTCAAAAGTTGCCAACTAGAGAAATCCCTTTCACATTGACTTTTGGAATAGAAGTAGTCATCCCAGTAGAGCTCAAACTTTCTTTAGCATGAGTTGAAGTTTTTAGTGAATAGAATAACTCATAAGATCTTAGAGCAAATATCGATCTACTAGAAGAAAAGTAAGAGAAGGTTCAAATCCGAATGGTAGCTTACAAGCAAAGAGTAGCCTGCTACTACAACTCTAGGATTAGAAGCAAGACATTCAAAGTAGAAGATCTGGTGCTTCGGCAAGCAAATATTTTGTAACCTCAAAATCAAGAAAAGCTTGCATCAAACTGAAAAGGCCCCTATGAGATCGTGAAAATCGTCCAACCGAGAACGTATTATATAAAGAAGCTTGGAGGATCAATGCTCCCACGATCTTGAAACTCGAAGAACTTACGAATGTATCATCAATAATTTTGTCTTAATAAAACTTTCTTATTTTAATATTTTTATTCTTTGATGCAAAACTATATGATGGCAGAAAATGATTTAACCAAACTTTGCTCTTAAATGAAGTAGTAGGTCTTCGATTCTTAAACAGAAGGCTAACCTCGTCTTCATGAGAGTGAAGACCTCCGATTATTTAAGATAGAAGATAATGGGGAGAGGCTCTCTCAATGGTTCTTTTGTGCCCTAGCAATCTTGTTAGAAATAAGAAGATGATCTCATCCTAATAAGAATAAAAGCCAACCACGTCAGAAATAGGAGGAGAACTTCATCCTGACATGGACAATGACCCCTACGAGAAAAGTGAAAATCTTTAATTATTTCAGATAGAAGGTAACGGAAAGAGACCCTCTCAATGGTCCTTCTATGCCCTGACAATCTTATTAGGAATAAGAGGACTTCATCCTAATAAGAATAAAAGCCAACCACGTCAGGAACAGAGGAGGATCTTATCCTAACATGGATAAAGATCCCTATAAGGAAAGTGAAGATCTTCGATTATTTAAGATAGGAGGTAACAGAGAGAGGCCCTCTCAACGACCCTTCTATGCCTCGACAATCTTGTTAGAAATAGGAGAAGGATCTCATCCCAACAAGGATAAAAGCTAACCACGTCAGAAATAGAAAGAGAACCTTGTCCTGACATAGATAAAGATTCCTATGAGGAAAGTAAAGATCTTCAGTTATTTAAGACAGAAGGTAATGGAAAGAGGCCCTCTCAACAGTCCTTCTGTGTCCTGGCAATCTTGTTAGGAATAGAAGAAGGATCTCATCCTAATAAAGATAAAAGTCAATCACATCAGTAATAGGAGGATCTCGTCCTGACATAGATAAAGACCACTACAAGAAAAGTGAAGACCTCTAATTATTTAAGATAGAAGATAATGGAAAGAGGCTCTCTCGATGATCCTTCTGTGCCTTGGCAATCTTGTTAGGAATAAGAGGAGGACCTCATCCTAATAAGGATAAAAGCCAACCACATCAGGAATAGAAAATGGACCTTAACCTGATGTAGATGAAGACCCCATAGGAGAGCGAAGATCTCTAGTTCTTAAACATGAAAATGAAATATGAGCTATAATTTTGGGATGATGTCGAGATCAGACACAGCAAGAAAATAAACTAGCAAGTAGCAAGCTAAGATGAAAAATAGACAAATAAAAGAAGCTTCATCTCATTAAAAATAACAAGTCATTACATGAATTGGTAAGATCGGTTATAAAAAAAAGGGGGGGCTGAAGTCCTACTCAGAATTGGATTTTGAGCTACCAACCCCAGCCATTGCGAGGGAAAGCTCCAAGCCCTTTATTCTATCCTCAAGTTTCTGTCTCACCGCCAGGCTTTCCCTCAGCATCCTCTCCTAACTGCATAACTCTTCCTCTGTCTTCCATAGCCTCTTCATAAGAATAGCCGACTTAGCTTCGGCATCCTTCACCAAGTTTTTCTGATGGACCATCTGAACTTTTAGATCACAAAGTTCTTTCTCCGTGCCCTTAAACTTTATGGTGAAATTTTTAAGAGCATCCTTAAGAGTGGCATGATTTCATTTGGATGCGCACTTGGATCGACCTGAGTATTGTCTGCCAACTATATTTGAAGCTGCACGACTTCGGAGTTCACCCTAATAAGCTTTCTCTTATAACCCTCGATCTTCTTGCACCAACTAGGTCGATGGGAATTGTACAACTTCTCTACATTGCTCAACTATGCGTGGAGGTCAGAAAACTTCTTCGACCAATCCCAGTTGAGCTCCATCCGATTCTGACCCCAAGTCGAGCCACTTTTTGACTGCCTGATCTTTTCTTTTGAGTCTCGAAGTTTGACTTCGAGGGAGCTAACTTGGGCAGACAAAGCCCCAACCTTTTGGCTACTAGACTTACTCATCTATTCCAACTCTTCAGTTAAAAGATGCTTATTTCTGATGTAGTCCATAGAATCTATTGGTGTAAAATTTGGTTGACGTCAGAATCCACGCTGGAGTTAGAGAGGAGGTCGTCATCGATGAACTGCAAAATAAGTCTCAATCGAAGTCGGAGGTGGTGGCCCCAACAAGACACACAGGAAAGAAAGTGATAGAGTCTCGAGAGGGAGAAGAGTGCATAGGAAAAATATATCTGGAGGATCATTTTTATAAATAGGACCTATAACAAACTGATGGTAACAACCATAACTACTGAGTAGTAGGTCGTTCAGGCCATGTGGAGTTTGTTGCAGAGAGTGGTATCCATTGTCGTTACATGCCAGTCCATTAAGATTTAATAGTTAAAGTTTGGAGGAGGTAGGCACTGACAGCAAAGAGCTTTAAGTTTCATCAATTTCAGAGGAGTTCAGACTCCTTCAAGATCGTCTGTGTGTAAGTGGGTTCATGCTGTGCAGATTGCTGGATCCGCATAGGCATGGAGGCACTTCTTGGTGACTGTAGAGAGTTCGATCGGAAGGGGTTTGGAAGTCTACTAAAAAAATTTTAAAGAAAGTTTGCTGGAGGAATCTAGAAGCAGGTCTGTTGGAAGGATTCAGAAAGAATTTGACTGATGGAGAAATCTAGTTGAGGATGAAGTTTGAAAGGAGTTTGACTGATGAAAGAGTCCAACTGTTGGAGAAGTTTGGAAGACTTGCGATCGAAGAAGGTTGGCTGGAGGAATGTCGAAAGGAGCCTGCCTGAGATAGAGAAGTTCGACTGAAGGAGAAGTTTGAAAGACTTATGATCAGAAAAGGTTGGCTGGAGAAATATCGAAAGGAGTCTACCTAAGATGGATAAGTTCGATTGAAGGACAAGTTTGAAAGACTTGCGATCGGAGAGAGTTGACTACCTGGGATGGAGGAGCTTAGCCACCCCTGCCATTCAAGCTCATCTGGGCAAGGTCCGAAGGAATTTTATGAATTCGATCGAGAGTCAATCTTAGTCGTCGCTATTGGATATGATTATTTAGTAATTAGATATCTGGCTGAACTTTGATAGGAGCAGGCTCGCCCCCAACAATAGTCTCCCCACTCTCAAGTTTGAAATTCAAAGGAAGCGAATATAAATGTGGCTGCCAAAGTTTTTTTTGTCTTCCCATGCTCGTTAGGATAAGATGTTTTTGTATTTACCATGCTGGCGTCGAAGCTCTTTAAATTCGAAATGACTTCGAGAAGACGGCCCTTCAAATTTTCTGCCACAACACTGCCCTAGGTATAGCGTAATTAAATTTTGCCTGTTGCCACTCTCCGATCAAGATGAGTGGGACACGTAGTGCACACAGATCGGCCAAAGCCAACTCGCAATCATAACCACCTCGGGCCTTTTTTTGGCTATTTAAGGTCTTCTTCCTCCTCCAAAACCCATTTCGCTCGAGTCTCCTTCTTCCTCCGGCTCCTGCTCTTCTTTCGTCCGAGAGTTTCAATTCCTCCCTTCATCTTTCCTGGTTCCAGGCATTCCTCCATCCAATTTCTATCGCACCCATCATCTCTTTGTCATCCCTAACTAACTTAGGTCAGCCTCTCAACACCTATTGTTAATTACTCTTGCCTCTTTTACTCCTTGCACTTTTAGTTTTTTCATACAAGTTTTTGCACTTCATTTTTTCCTACTTTTTAAAGATTTTTTGGGGGATTTACTTTGATCCAGATGTCTTCTAAAACTTTTCAATCCATCAGTTTTTGGAGCTCATCCAGATTGGCCTTCCTAGACCCCATCCTCCTAACCAAGGTTGAGCCTAGGAACATGTCCCATCAATCTTTCACTCTGGACACCATCCCTTCTATCCTTACTCTAAATGACCTCTCCCTGATTAGGATATAGTATGGCATCCCATCAGAGTATGACCTTGAGATCTCTGGATCAGATGACTGTACTAGTTCATCTCCAATCCTATTTTGCTTTTTGATCATCTCCTTTGCCTTCATCGTACCAAACTTCTTTCGATTCGTAATCGACTTTCTTTCCCTCTATCGTCTGGTCAAAGTTCGGCCGACTATCTTACTCTTCCAAAATTTTTACACTTTTAAGCATCATCCTTCCACAAAGGACTAGTGATACTTCTCCTCCCAGTTCGGTAAGAAGGGGTTACTAAAAGGTGCTCCTTCTTTCATTCATAACTAGAAGAAAAAGTACTTTTTTGTCTGATGCCCAACCTTAATGCTTGGTCTTCCTCCTTGGGGCTTACTCTAGGAATTAGTTCATCAAGCTCCTAGTCTGAATGGAGCTGACCTCGAGTCTTCTAATAAACTCAAGAAGTATCGAGCTCCTCTCCTTTTCAACCTTTTGAAGGAGCAGACCTTGTTCAACATTGGCCTAAGCCCTCTTGATCTTGTTGGTATTAAGTACATTTGTATATATATGTATATATATAAATTCTCATGAGGTTTTATATGTACCTTGCCTGACTATAATTTTTTTTTTTGTTATAGAGATGGACACTGATGTTGCAAAGAGGCTCGCCAAGGGCTTTTATGCTCAAAAGAAAAGAAAGAGGAAGGCCTCAGGTGAGAGCTCGAAATGAGCAAAGGTCGGTGCCTCCGACCCTATGGCTTCTGTTGCCCTCGATGCCGCTCTCGAGGTTGGCCCGGGAGATAATTATACCGACCACCTGCACCATTATCGTAGAGGAGGAATCTCTTCCCCCCGAGCCTACGAATCTCTCCTTCGAGAATCATGCACCCGATCTTCCTGCCAGCAAAGAGAAGGAGAGGAAGAAGGAGAAAGCGGCCATCATGAAGAAGGCTCGCAAGGTGCGCTCGAACGAGCTCGACCAGGATAATAGAGAAGACTAGGGGGTGGACCCGTTCGATAACCCGAACATCATTCGAGATTTAATTGATAGGTTGGCCCTCCCAGAGAAGGTGGACTGCCTGGCCGACCTTGACCAGAGGTAGTTCATCTGGGAGTCTCTCGAGACTGTTCTTAGGATAATCATCTCACCATACTTCATTTTCTCATCGTTTCTTCCTTCATCTTATAGCGACCTGTTCATGGCGGTCGGACCACCACATGCTTGCCCACCTCAAGAGGATAAATTGCCTGGAGATGAAGGTGTTGAAGGTCTGGAAAGACCTTCAGACTGAGTTCAATCACCTTCAAGTAATGACTACCAAGGTTGAGTGCCTCATGGGGAAGAAAATGGTGGAAAGCGAGAGCCTGCGCGGCGCACTTCGAAGGGAGGAGTTCATCTCGATCGGAGTTCAGGCAACATTGGCTCTAAAAGAAGAGGAGAAGAAAGAAACCAAGCTCAAGGTCGCCAAGTTGGAGGCCCAATTGGCAAAGACTATTTTAGAGGTGGTGGCCCGAGCCAAGACGGAGTTCAAGACCTCCTTCGAAATGAAGGACCTGAACATCGCCTTCAGCTAGGAGGCGTTCATGAAGGGCTTTGAGCTCTATGAAGGTAGGGTGGCCCAGAGGTTCTCCGAGCTTGACCTCAGCTTCCTGGAAGACGAGGATGCCAACGATGAAGCAGGACCATCCAGCACCAAGGCCGATCTTTCTTCTACTGAGCCTACTGCAGAGGTGCCGGAGCCTGCTTCAGAGGCACCCAAGCCTACAGAGAGCACCCCCAACTTCTTCTACCACTGCACCCCCCGAGGTTGTGGAATTCAAGTAGTTGTATCTTTTTTTTTTCTCTATTGACTCGCTTTATACCTGAAAGTTTTTAGTTAAATGAAAATAAATTTACTTTTATCTATACCTTTCTTCATATTGGTGTTGTATCATATGTTATCTAGTATCCTTCCACCAACCAAGGTCATAACCCGTCGTCCCTAATTGGCACCGATCCGTTACCTCAGGGAGTTCTACTGAAGCCTTTGATAAAGAGCTTGAAGAAGGAAGTCCATCATCTGAAGAAGAAGTTGAAAAGGATGGAGGATGGCCTTCAGGCTTCTCGGAAGAATATCTCGGGGTGACCAAAGAAGTCACTCACCTTCGAAACTTACACATGAAGGACTCTGCAGACTTTGGCATTCGAAAGAACATTTTCGAGAGGGAGCTCGCCAAACTCAAAAAAAATGCCAGCCATAAGTCTTGGGTGTTAACAACAAAGATCAACTCTCTCATAATCGAGCTTAAAGCGGTGAAGAAGAAGATCTAAATGCTGGAAGGAAGTTCACCATGGTCCTCTGATAAAGCGCGATATGAGTGGGACTGGTCGAAGAAGTTCTCCATGCTTCAAAAATAGTTGCACGATGTTGAGCTCATCTACGATACCTATCGATTAGGTTGGAGTGAGAGAATATCTAAACTTGAGCAAAAGCTTCATGCTACCAATAGTGAAATAGCTCGACTTCAGAAATAGTTGAATGACAACTACCAAGCTGGTACAAACAAGGAGTCGAAGAAGATTTCCTCTTTGAGGAGAATTGTCGGCAAGCTTTCAGAGTCAGTCGGGGCAGAAAAGGCCAAGGTGCAATAGCTGAAGCTCCAGCTAACCTACAAGCAGTAAGCCGTTAAGGATGCGGAGGCCAAGTCTGAAGTCTTGAAAAAGCAGTGGTGAGAGCTTGAAGGCAAGTTTCAACACATTAACAGGATGTACATAGATGGTTTACTAAAAAAGAAAGAGCTTGAGGAAGAGATCTTAAGGTTGAAGCAGGCCTTGGTGATGGCTGGGGCCAACAGCCCAAAATCTGAGAAGTTCGATCCATTTTAAGGTTTCGAACTTTCTTCTTCTTCTTCTTTTTCATGTAATCAGCCTTACCGATCTTTATTTTGCTTGTAATGAACTTATATTTATAATAAGATGGTATCCTTTTCATCATCATTCACCTTACATGAACTCAATGCTTGCTTGTGTCTTCATTTTTCCCACTTTGTCTTTCTCTTGTGTTGTCTTTTGATGAAGTGGTTGTTATGGATGTCTATCCAAGGTTTTTTTTATGGACCCAAAAGCAATTTTTCTTCTTACATCTCATACAGTCGATAGTCATAGGAGAAATACGTGTAAGGATTGGTGACAAGATTTCTTTCTTCTCTTTGCTTTAGGTTGGGGGTTCATTTGGAACACTGGATGGCCCCCCCTCCTTTTTTCCTTAGCTTAGATTAGTAAGACCTTCGACTTTGCTCATGTTAGGATGAGGTCCTCCTTCTTTTCCTAAGATGGTTGTAGGGGCACATTAGGACCGTTGTCAGGGCCTCTCTCCTCTTCTCATCTTAAGTTAATGAGATCTTTAACTTTACTCATGTTAGGATGAGGTCCTCCTCCTATTCCTAACATGACATAGGGGCACATTAGGACCATTATCAGGATCTCTTTCCTCCTCTTATTTTAAGTTAATGAGACCTTCAACTTTGCTCATATTAAGATGAGATCCTCCTTCTGTTCCTAATGTGGTTGTAGGGGCATATTAGGATCGTTGTCAGAGCCTCTTCCTTTATTTCATCTTAAGTTAATGAGGTCTTCGACTTTGCTCATGTTAAGATGAGATCCTCCTCCTATTTCTAATATGATTGTAGGGGCACATTAGGGCCGTTGTTAGGGCCTCTTTCCTCCTCTCATCTTAAGTTAACGAGGCCTTCAACTTTGTGCATGCTATGACGAGGTCCTCCTATTCCTAACATGGTTGTGCTTGTCGTATGATCAAGTTCGAACTGTAACTCTCCATCATTACAAATGTATAATAAAGATTAGGATGTTAAAGCAGAGGGATTTCATTTTAACCAAATCATTGGTAATACATCCATAGATTTTCCAAATTTCATGATCGAGGTAGATCTGCTCCTCCCAGCTCCTTCAAATAGTATGTTCCTGGTCGGATAATTTCTTTGATCTCATAAGGTCCTTCCCAATTTGGGACGAGCTTCTCCTGATTCTGAGATTGTGCAATAGCTGCTCGCCGAAGTACTAAGTCCCCCACTTTGAATATTTTACCTTTGACTTTAGAGTTGTAGTAACGAGCTATTTTTTGCTTATAGGTTGTCATCCGATCTTGAGCTTTTTTTCATTTTTTCTCTAACAAGTCGAGGTTAGCCTTGAGGTCCTGTGAGTTATACTGCTCATTGGATACCATGACTCATGGTGACAGAAGTTTGAGTTCTATTGGGATGACCGCTTCTATTCCAAAAGCTAAGACAAATGGGATCTCCGCAGTTGGCAATCATTAGATAGTTCAGTATGCCTAGAGCACATGATAGAGTTCATCCATCCAAGTCTTCTTTGCTCTTTCAAGTCTTGCTTTGATACCTTGTAGTAGGATTCTGTTTATTACTTTGGCTTCGCCATTTGCTTGTGGATGGGCAACTGATGTAAAATGGTGGAAGGTGTTCAAATCTTCACAGAATTCGATAAATCTTGCTCCGACAAACTATCGCCCATTATCTATTATGAGAGTTTGAGGTAAGCCAAATCTACAAATGATCGACTTCTAGATAAAGTTCTACACTTTTGCTTCAGTGATTTTCGCTAGAGGTTCAGTCTCGATCCATTTTATGAAATAATCTATTACCGCCAAGAGAAATTTATGCTATCTAGATGTCATAAGAAAAGGTTCGAGTATGTCCATCCCCCACTGAGCAAACGGTCAGGGGATGCTTAGGGGTGTAAGTTCAAAAGCTGGATGCCTTTGAATGTTTGCATTTTTTTGACAGCGGTCACATTTTTTGACATACTCTATAAAATCATGGTACAAGATCAGCCAATAGTAACCCTACCGAAGTAGTCTGTATGATAAGGATCCGACCCCCACATGACTTTCGTAGATTCCTTCATGCACTTTTCATAAGGCAAAGTCGACTTTTGAAGGCCTGAGACATCTCAAGAGCGGTAAGGAATATAACCTTTTGTACAACTTGCCTTCATACAGAATACACTAGAAGGCTTGATTTTTAAGTTTTTGAGCTTCTTTCGGATCATAAGAAAGAGCTCCATCCTTGAGATAAGCAACCAATGGATCAATCCAACATGGTTCATGGTCGATCTACATTACAAACTATTGTTCTTCCAGACTTGGATGTTTCAGGACTTCAAAGAAGACTTTCTTAGGCAGCTCAATTGGGGCTAATGTTGCCAGCTTTAAGAGAAGGTCGGCCCTAGAGTTTTTTGCTCTTGGGATCTATTTGATGTCAAAGTTATTGAAGGTTGGAGTCAAGCTCTTCACTTTCTCAAGATATTTTATCATGCTTTCTTCTCGAGCCTCATAATTGCCACTAACTTGTTCGACCACCAATTGAAAATCAGTATAGACTTGAAGTCGATCTGCTTCCAATTCTTTGGCGATCCTTAATCCTACAATCAAAGCTTCATATTTGGTCTCATTATTTATGATAGAAAATTTGAATCATAGCGCATATTCAGCGATGACTCCTTCTGGATTAATCAAGATTAGCCCTGTGCCCGCACCAAAAGTATTCGACGAGCCGTCTACATGTAGAGCCCAAAAATCTTCGAAAAAGTCAGCTCTTTCCTTAGAGGAACTTGGTTGTAACCAGGGAACATTGACTTCAATCTGTTCAGGCTCGGCTTCATCTGAAATGGTGCGCTCAACTATAAAATCTGCTAGAATTTGGACTTTGATCGATGGCTGAGGTTGGTAGTTGATGTCAAACTCGATGAGCTTAATTACCCATTTTACTACTCTTCTGGAGGCATATGTTCGATAAAGAACTATCTTGATTGGTTGATCAGTGAGGAGGGCTATGGTGTGCTCTTAAAAGTAAGATCGAAGTCTCTGAACTACAATCAGTAGGGCATAAGTTAGCTTTTCTAACTTTGTATATCTAGTCTCAACGTTCCTCAAGACTCGGCTTATGTAGTAAATCGACCGCTATACTTTTACCTCTTCTTTGACTAGGACTGCCACAAGGGCTGCTGGGGAGACTGCCAGTTACAAAAATAATTTCTCTCTAGATTCAAGATTTGCTAATAGGAAAGATGAACAGAGGTAGTCCTTGAGCTCTTTAAAGGCTTGTTGACATTCAGTGGTCTAGTAGAAGTTCTTTGGCAATTTTAGGACCTGAAAGAAGGACATGCATCGCTCAACCGATCTCAAGATGAAGCGGTTCAAGGTTGCCATCTTTTCAATCAGGCGCTGAACTTCTTTGATTGATTTTAGAGTAGTCATCTCTTAAATGGCCTAAATCTTCTCCGAATTTGCTTCAATTCCACACCTTAACACCAAGAATTCTAAAAACTTTTTCAAAGTCACGTCGAAGACGCACTTGGTTGGGTTCAGTTTCATCTTGTATCTCCTAAGGGTGCTAAAGGTCTTTTCAAGATCGGTAATGTGATTTATTGAAGCTCGACTCTTAACAACCATGTTGTCTATATATACCTCCATGTTACGGTCGATCTGCTTCTTGAAGATTTTATTAATCAGGCATTGGTATGTTGCTCCTACATTTTTGAGTCTAAAAGGCATAATCCTGTAATAGTAAAGATCACTATCAGTAATAAAAGTAGTTTTTTCCTCGTCCTTTGGTGCCATTGGGATTTGGTTATAGCCGAAAAAGACATCCATGAAAGTGAGGAGCTTGTAGCCCGAGGTTGCATCCACCAGTTGATTAATCTTGGATAGGGGGTAGCTATCTTTTGGATAGACTTTGTTCAACGTTTTGAAGTCTATGCACATTCCTTACTTGCTGTTCATCTTTTTGACGAGCATGATGTTGGAGACCCAATTTGGATAGTTGACTTCTCATATAAATCCAGCCTTGAGGAGCTTGTCAACTTCCTCTGCAATTGCTTTCTGTCTCTTTGGAGCATGGTGGCACATCTTCTCTTTCACTGGCCGATGTTTAGGATCAACAGCCAAGCGATGTTCCATGACCTCCGCATCTATCCCGGGCATGTCATCGTGGACCCAAGCAAAAATATCCCATTAGATCATCGCAGACATCCAACCCATCAACTGGATAACGACCTGGCCGCTCACCCCTCTGCAAGGCAATTGAATAGGAATGCCTCGCCAGGGCTTGATCTCCTCTGACTTCTTCAATTCCATAGCTTGTTGGAAACTTCATTTTCAAGTAGTATGTCGACACTACTGTCTAAAGTATGTTTAGACCAAATCGATCGAGGATTGTGTTATAAGTCGATGGAGCTTTTACTACCATGAAGTCCACCTATGCCTTGGAGTGTTTCAGATATTGTCTGGCAACCACAACAAAAGTTATTATGCCTTCAACTAGTACTGCATCACCAATGAAGACTATCGATGGGGAGTTCATTGGTCCAAGCCGACTATGAGGTATAGATATTTTAAAGAAAGCATCATAGAATAGGACATCGATCGAACTTTCATTATCAACAAGGACACGACGTACATCATAGTCTGTAATATTTAAAGCAATTACAACCATGTCGTTATGCGGGAATTGAACTTTCTAGGCATCTACTTTAGTGAAAGTTAGGGTCTCCTCAGTTCTCTACCTCTTTGTCAATCCCCCAGATCCACCGACCTTCTCTTTTCGAAGTCTCCCAAAGATGGTATTAATGATACCAAGAGATGGTCGATCTTCTTATTGTTCCTCCCTTCTTAGCGATTTTGATTGTGGCAGTGCTCTTGGCCGATTTTCTCTTTCCTTAGGTCGATGCCGTAGAAATCAACCAAGCCGGTCTCGTCTGATGAGCTTCTCGATCTCGTCTTGAAGCTGAATGCATTCCTCAGTATCGTGACCATGGTCATAATGGTAGAGATAGTATTTATTGGGATTGCGCTTGCCAAGATGAGTGTGCAACTTCTCCGACCTCGGTAGCTGCTCCTTGATTTTTATCAGTACTTGAGTTTTTGGAGCATTAAGAAAAGCATAGTGGTGGAACCTTCTGAGGGGGGAGCCCTGTCGTACCCTTCTATCAGGGCTTCTATATTTTTGAGCTTGGGAAGAGGTTCGAACTTGCTTACACTCGAAAGGAGTTCTGGAGTATGGTCGAGATTCACTCGACCTTTCTCCAATTTTTGGCATATTCGACTCGCCCACTCGCCGCTCTTCGATGGCTTTGCCATCCTTGGCCTTAAAGGCCTCTTTTGCTCGGGCGTAACCTTCAGCCCGGGCCAGCATATCAATAAAATCTCTGCGATACTTCTTCTCCAGGGAGAATAGCAAATTATTCTTCTAAAGGTCATCTTTCAGTATGGCCATAGCGATAGATTGGTCCAGATTACGGACCTCCAGTGCAGTAGCATTGAACTGAGTGACATAGGCTCGAATGGACTCTCCTTTCTTCTACTTAATGTTAACAAGGGAGTCCGAACCTCGACAGGAGCGTCGACTGCTGATGAAGTAAGCTACGAACTGATGACTCATTTGATCAAAGGAGAAGATGGTACCCGACTTAAAAGTCAAGTATCAGTTCCTAGCTGCTTCCTTCAAAGTGGATAGGAAAGCTCGACAAAGAATGGAGTCTGGTGCACCATGGAGTAGCATCATCATCCGAAAGTACTCTAGATGATCGATCGAATCAATAGTCCCATCATAGCTCTTGAATTGAGGAAGCTTGAAGTTCGTCGAGATCGATTTCTGCATGATTTGATAAGAGAAAGGATGATCGATATAGATATCATTACCATGAGAGAAGAAAGCATGATGGAGTTTCTCAATTCGTCGATTTATTTCTTACAATTTTTGGTCTAGAAGATCTTCATGGTCGTGGATCTCCAGAGTTTTTTGACTGAACAGGAGCAGAGTCCCTCTAGGGGTAGAGTCATGGTCAGAGCAGGGGCTCCCTATCCTCTGCTTTTCTTTCTTAGAGGTGACCGATCGATTTGTCCAAGTCGGTCATCCCTAGATTAGGTTCTAGGGTTCTAGAGAAGCCTGCTCCGATCAGACTGGCACTAAAGGTCGCTGCTGCTGCATGGCCTACACTACTTCAGTGAGGCTCCTAACCTACTGAACTAGCAGATTAAATTGCTCTGCGTCCACCATTGCTACTAGCGGAACTTGAGATGCCGGGGATGAGATGGGGGTGGGCAGATCTGGATGAGATCTGGTCGTGGAGGTGATCGACCATTGGGTGGAAGACTTTCTGAGAGGCATCCTTGTAAGATCGATTGAAAAAGAAGAACTTTAAGGGAGAAGGAGAGAGATCTCTGCTGAGCACTTCTTTAAGAACAAGAGAATCTTAAGAGAAAGAGGATCCTTCCTCTAGCACCAATCCTATTAGTGCAAAATCTGGTTGACACCAAAATCCATGCTAGAGTCAGAGAGGAGGAGGTCATCGTCGGTGATCTGCAAAATAAGTCTCGACCAGAGTCGAGGGTGGTGGCCTCGGCAAGACCCTCCGATGATCAAGTCAGCTCTTTCGGTCAACAGAAATGGAATGCTTGAGAAAGAAAGTGGTAGAGTCTCGAGAGGAAGAAGAGTGCTTAGGAAAAATATATCTGGAGCATCTTTTTTATAGATGGGATCTGTAATAAATTGATGGTGATAGTCATAACTGCTAAGTAGTCGGCTGTTTATGTCATGTGGAGTTTATTGCAGAGAGTGGTATCCATTATTGTGACGTGCCAGTCCGTTGAAATTTAATAGTTAAAGTTCGAAGGAGGTAGGCACCGGCGGCGAAGAGCTTCAAGTTTCATCAATTTCAGAAGAGTTCAGGGTCATCTGTGGATAAGTGGGTTTATGCTATGCAGATTGCTGGATCCACATAGGTGTCGAGGCCCTTTTAGACGACTGTAGGGAGTTCGGTAGGAAGGGGTTTGCTGGAGAAATCCTAAAGGAAGTCAGCTGAAGGAATTTGGAAGAAGATCTGCTGGACGAATCCGGAAGAGGATTCGAAAGAAGTTCGACTGATGGAGAAATTTGATTAAGGATGAAATTCAGAAGGAGCCCAACTGATGGAGGAGTCCAACCGTCGGAGAAGTTTGGAAGACTTGCGATAAAAAAATGTCGGCTGGAGGAATGTCGAAAGGAGCCTATCTGGGATAGAGAAGTTTGATTGAAGGAGAAGTTTGGAAGGCTTGCAATCAAAAAAGATCAGCTGAAGGAATGTCAAAAAGAGCATGCCTAGGATGGAGAAGTTTGGCTGAAGGAGAAGTTCGAAAGACTTGTGATTGAGGAGAGATGACTGCCTGGGATGGAGGAGCTCGACCATCCCTACCATTCAAGCTCATCTAGGCGAGGTCCGGAGGGACTTTGTGAATTCGATCGAGGGTCAATCTTGGTCGTTGCTACCGAACGGGATCATTCAGTAATCAGATATCTGATCGAACTTTGGCAGGAGCAGGCTTGCCCCCAATAGAATCCTTTTTATGGACTTGTCGAAGGTGGGTGATCTCAATCGTGGCTTCTGAATAATGCTTCTCTAATTCCTAAAGTTTGGCCCTTACCTTCTTCAACTTTTTCTTAGTCTGATGAACCTCCTTCTACAGGTATCCAGTAATAGATTTTAGAGGAAGACCTTAGGGCAATGGTGCGGCCTCGATGGGTGGTAGCAAGTCATGGCCACCTTCACTAGAGGGATTCTAAATGATAGACATGACACAACATCAAACAAAAGAAAACTTGTCTTCATTGCACAAAACATCTTGAGTACATGAAAGAAAAGAAGAAAAATACAACTATCAAAGATTTTGAACCTTGGGAGGTGGGGCAGTAGGCGAGGTTGGCACATCCTCGATGACTTCTGGTTCAAGGATAGGCTCTGAAATCATCATGGCAAGATTAGAGTTTTCGGCATTAGGTTCGATAACTTGAGGGGCAACGTCAGTGTGGGAAGGTTCTGCCTCATCGTCGGGCTCCTCAGTCAAAAAGTTGAGGTCCATATCAGGGAATCTCTTGGCGATTCTCTTCATGCAGACCTTGAATCCTTCAAGAAAGACTTTTTGAGCAAAGGCAATTTTGATATCCTCCATTGCTTTGGAGGACTTAAAGACTTTGATAGCCCGCTCCTTCTCTGCGTCGACCTCCTCCTTGGCCTTTTGCCACTTATCTTTCTCCAGTGATAGGGCGGCCTTCAACCCTGCCGATACTTGCTCCTCCCTCCATAGCGCTTCTTAAAGGACCCGACCTCGGTGGAATGAGATCTTGAAGCTTCCCTCAAACTTTCAACCTTGGCCTAGACCTTCTTGATCTCTGCTTGGGCTTCTTGGATAGTCCTCGAAGCCTTGGCCTTGCAGAGATTCACCACCTCCGAATAGGCATATAAATAATGTCTCAGCTGCAAATAATAAAATAAGAGTTACAGCTCCAGAACATACCAACACTCAACCAAGACTCAAAAGAGATCGGATACCTCAAGGAAGGCTACAAAAGATTTTTTGAATCATACCTCATCATCCTTCCAGATCATTTTTTCCATGATGTGGGGAAGGATGCTCCCATCCATCAAAGTCTGGATGACTTTCTAGTCGTCCAAGGAACCCTGCTCCTAGCTGGAGTTATCATCGTTGGATCTTTTGACATTCCTCTTGACCTTTTTGGTGATAGCTTTCTTCCTTTTTTCCACTCCCCTCCCCTATTTGGGAAGTGCGAGGGTGTTGGTGTTGCCAGACAGGGTTGGAATCGATGCAACTGCGATGGCTTCCAGAGTAGGCATGATTTGGGTCGGTGCAGCCAAACTTACTTCCCCGACCTTGGCCCTTTTAGATGGCTCTTTGTCGTGACTGCCTTTTCTTTTGAGGGTCTTGATCTCTTGGGTTAGGCCATTTCATTCTTCCGAGGTCATATCCGCACCAATAAAAATTGAGGTTAGAAAGGAGCACAAGGCAAAGTTATCAAGATATAAAAATCTACCAATTGGATTAAAGGGACTAAGCCTGAAGTTAAACAAGGTTTGATCATCCAGCAAATTGGATATGATGGGAGCTTGGTAGTTTCTAAGCTTATTGGCCGAATCTTGGTCCTTCCTTTCTAGACCAAGGGCTCGACGGATCGAGTCTCTTAAATCCCCCCAGAAAGGCAGCCCTAGTTCTAGGAAGGGTAAGGAGACAAAGAAGAATCTTTCCTTCTAATTATGAACCAAGGTGGGGGTGCCCTTTAACAATCCTTCTTGTCGAATTGGAAAGAAATATACCACCAGTCTTTGGCGGTAGGGTGGCGCTTGAAAGTGAAATAGTTTCGGAATAAAGAAATCATGGATCGGACCTTGGCCAGGGTGCACAAAGACAGAAATCTTATGATGAACCTAAATGAGTTCTGCACCATGGAGGTGAAGGAGATATTCAAAAATTTAAAAAGGATGATAACAAAAGATGGGATCGAAAGTCGGAGTCTGGCACGAAAAGCCTTGGTGTACAAACCAAAATAACCTGGGGGAGGAGAGCAAGCTCGACCACTCGGCTCGGAAAGTTCTAGCTCATACTTAGAGGGTATCCCATACTGAATCCTTGTCAAAGAAAGGTCCTCGAGATGAAGCAAGCAAGGGAAGGTACCAGGGACAAAGGAGGGATGAGGTACTTCTATGGGATCAACTGATTTCTTAGGACCCAAGTTCATCAAGTCTAAGTAGGTCGGACTCCCAGAACCAATTGACCAGGATCCCGCAAAAGACATGTGGATCAAACTAAAACTTAGAAAAAGATTTTGAAAATCAAAAAGAAAAGTGGGAGCGAAGCCTCTCAAGAAAACTAAAGGGTTAAGAGTTTGAAAAGTAACAAAATAACTGAAAGAAAGTTTGGGCACTAACCTAAAATAGCTTGAGATGGTAGGAAAGAAATTGATGGGGTGTGAAAGGAACGGAAAGCATTTGTGGATAGAGGAAATCATAAAAAGGGTTGAAGCTCTCGGATGGGAGGAAGATGGAGACCAGGAAGATAGAAAACTGAAATGGAATAAGGCATCGGAAAGGAGGAAAGGATTTAAATACCGGGAGACCCAGTGTAGTTATGATTATGGGTTCTTCCTGCCCGATCTTCATTAGATGCATGTCCCACTTATTGTGGTAGCTAGCAGGGCCTTAATGATACCGTACCTCGAGTGCCTCTCTAGTGGAAATTTTAAAATTCATCTTTTTGGGTCATCCCATATAGAAGAAACATCAGCACCAGTGTAGATAATGCCAAAACTTTGCCTTGTGAAAGTGAGAAAGTGGAAAAAAACTTCGGCACTTGCATTTGTACTCCCTTCTTTTGACATAAAACTCGGGAGTGAGGGGACTAGTGTTGATGATAAATCCGCCCTCGTTGAAGTTCAATAAGACACTCGACCTTGGGATAGTCTAGTCTGACGTGGTGGCCATGACCGTACCTTGACTCGTATAAGTCCTAGCTTTAATTCACTCCGAGAAAGCCAACCTCCAATTCATGCTAACTGGATGGTTCTCGATTTCGACAATCAACTCTTTTAGATTATTGTGTGACATGCGAGGCATTGCGGGCCTCACTCGAACGAGCTTGAATGACAAAGACAGTCGAATTATTCCGCTATAAGTAGTTAACCCTCCTCCGGTCGAACTTCTTTTAGATGAACTTGGATAATGAATGCAGTCACCTTAAGTAGACAAGTGCAAAGTATCTAGTCCCTGAGCAGCCCAACCCAGCCAACCTTGAGGATGGTCAAACTTCTTTCCATCCAGATCTTCTTTAGGCCGAATCTCACCATCATAGCTGGATCTCACGACAAAAATCATAGGCTGACATAGCTTCTCCTCATATGAGCTTCTGTATCTCATCGCGAGTGGTGGATCTTGGCATTCCTGTGTCAGAAACTTTAAATGTGTAATCCAAAATTAACAAAGGGACCTCATCTTCAGAATAATTCCAAACTTCCTCCTAAAAGCTTGCCACAATTCTAAATCGACAAATCCGCCGCCCTTACCAACCCTCCACCCTGATAGTTATTCACTTGCAGATGACCTCAAAAGTGGCTGAACTCTAGAGAAATAGCAGAGACTCGCCAGAATATTCTGGTGGAGCTCATCTATCACAGCTACCAACTAGCTCCTGGTATAGACGAATTCCTTTTAGTGGCAAGCCAGACCTTCATTCAGACATTCAAGCCTTCCAGACGAACTTCCTCCAGTCGCTTGTCGAACTCCTTTCCGTAGCTAAGATAGCCATCTTACATTATGAATGTTAATTGAGCAAGCTTAAATAGCAGCAGGACCTCGGCATTTATGCAAATTTAGTCCCCAACCTAGAGGATATTAGTCTACGTACAGATGACCTCAGAGAAGTTCGAACCGCTCCTAAGCCACTGAGATGTGGAGTTCTTCACTGTCTATAATAGTTCTATCCAAACTTCAACTATCAATCTCCAATGAACCGGCAAGTCACAACAAAGGGCACTACTCTCCATAACAAACTCTACGTGATCTGAACGGTCCACTATCAAGCAGTTGCGGCTGTCACCATCAGTTTGTTACCAGCTCTGTCTATAAAAAAAATCCTCCAGATATAATTTTCTCTAAGCTCTCATCCTCCTCTTAATTCTCCTAAGCACTTTATTTTTGTTGATCAGAAAGCTGATTTGACCATCGGAGGATCCTGCCGGAGCTACCTTAACTCTGGTTTGGACTTGTTTTGCAGGTCCCAGCACTGACCTCTTCTTCTTCCAACTCCAGCTCTCCGATGTTTATAGTTTTCTACACCAACACTTACTTGCTTTGCACTAGCTTAATTCTTACATGATTTTATTTATACTTTGATTTTGTAGTTGCATATATTGATCATATCATAATTACTCAAATAAGTTTAAATTAAAGCACATTATTAATTAGATTTCAAATTTGACTAAAATTTTATAAGTATCCAATTCATTTTCTCCTCCTCTTGGATAGCCATCCTTGGGCAACAAGTAGTATCAGAGCAGGTGTTATATTATTAGTTGTTGACCTAATGATCAAGAGCTAAAGATATTGGTAATCCAAAATAAAATTTCTTTTTAATGAAGGCCATTCCATAGATAGATCCCTATTTTTTAATGTCTCAAATTTTATCTATTGAAAAACTAGGATGAAAATATTCATACAAGTACATGACTATAATTTATAAAAAATTATTATTAATGGCTCACACACCCATAATGCATTGATCAAGCATGATATAAAAATGACTCAACTTAATGCTAAGGTCATGAATATACTTTATTGCTCTTTAGATATTAATGAGTTTAATATAATTTCTTCATGTATTTCAGCAAAATAAATATGAAAGAAATTAAAAATTACTTTTAAGATAGCAAAATAAGAAGAAACATCAAGCTCCCAAGAAGATAAGGAAGCTCACTCTAACTTATGCCTCATGGGTTATGAGGATAGAAAGAAAAAGAAGAAGAAAAGATTAAAAAAAGTATTAATTAAGAGGGAGCAAGGCATCAAAAAGAAAAATGAGAAAGAGGAAGAAGGTATCACCAATTTTTGCGTTATAGCTAATGATGATGAGGTAAATATTAATAACTCTTCTAATTTTATTTTTGATGAGTTATTTGAAGTCTTTAATGAATTAATGGATAAATTCAAAAATTTAAAACTAAAAAATAAGGAGCTTAAAAAATTAAATCTTTTTCTGGCTAATGAAAATAATAATCTTTTTAGTGAAAAAAGATTTTTTGAAAGAAATAAATTCTTTAGCTAAAGAAAAGAATGTACTTTTTAAAACAAAAAAATCTTTAGTTGAAAAAAATACTAAGTTGAAAGAGTAATTCAAAAAATCAAAACTTTACTTTAAAGAGAAAGAAAAATTGTTAGAAAAAAAAAATCTCTCATGGAAGAAAATAAAAAATTAAGAAATAAGATTGAAAACTTGAAGTTCATGCTTAAAAAATTGATAATTCGATCTCAAAAGCTTCAAGTAATTTTAAATAATCAAAAGGCCATTTTTCATAAAGTAGGAATTGGTTATAATTCATTGAGAAAATAGAAGTTTGTCAAAAATATGTTTAGTAAAACTTTATTTGAAAATCATTCAATTACATATTTTAAATATAACAAAATAGACCATAAAATTGTTAAATATAATATTAAGAAAATTGATCATGCTTTAGTTAAATAAATTTGGATTTCAAAAGGAATCATATGCTCTAACCTCAATGAACCTAAGATGGCTTGGGTACCAAAGTTTAGAAGATGATCTTGTAGGAATACCAAGGATCCAATGAAATAAAAAAATAAAAATTCTTTTATATGCATGCCTTGGAAATAAAATTGGATGGATGATGATACTTAGTATAATCTAAACTTTTCTCACATCATACTATCAATGCTTGTTTGATTGATTTTATTAATTTTAATGATCTATCTATATGGTTTTATATTATGTTTACTTGTTTGGTATAATTGATTTTGATGTTTGTAAAGAGATAAATATTTTATTTTTAAAAGATCAATATGTTCTCCTCTAGGTATCATGTTTTGAATTAATATAAATTAATTTATCTTGAAATTTAGCATAATATCTCAACTTTTTCTTATCAATTATATATTTGAGAAACTTAAATCAACAAAAGCTTAATTGACTAAAATCTCTTAAGAAAAAAGAATGAACAAATATTAAAATTAGTATCAGAAAATTTTTGACATATTACTTGAAAAACTTCATCTTTTGAAAACCTAAAGTGGTATCAATATGAATTTATCATCAAACATACTTAATTTGATATTAAATATACTTTAATGTCTTTGAAAAAGCTTATCCCTCAATGTATTTAGAAAGATCTGAATTTAATCTACTTAGAAAGAAAGAGCTCAATATCAATATAAATTTGATATCAAACATGCTTATTTTGGAGTTAGATATCCTATATAGTTCAAATTTGATACTCTTTTAAAAATAATTTTGAATTTGATAGTTAAATTATCTAAATTTAAAGATTAAATTTGGTATTAATTAAACTTATGATAAAAATGCTTATTTTGAAAGAAAAGAGGAAGAAAAAGTTTAAAAGTAATTTATGGCATTAATTATGAAAAAAAGAGGAAGATAATATTATTGAATCTATTTTGAAACTTAACAAAAATAAAAATTATTGATGATCATTTATACTTTACTTATTTTGATTGATTTGTTTTAAGTAATTATTTATAATTCATCTATTTTAATCATATCATCATTCTCTTTAATAATTAATTGGTATCAAGATATTATTTTTGATCTTAAATTCTCAAACAATTGTATTATGTCCCTTTCAATTTGAGCTTTCATATGATCTTGATCTCTTAATTTAATTGATTTGATTGTCAAATTATTTTTGATGACTAATTAGAGTTAAAGAAAATTTAAAATATATTCTCACTCCAAACTAATTTGATTTAATTTGAGTTTGATAATCCGATTCACCATTTTAATACATACTTTCAATTTTAGAATTACTCATTTAAAAATCTAAATATAAGACTAAAATTTTGATGTGCATTGAGAATTTCTTATAAAGTTATAGGTATCAAGAATCTTTTATTTAAAAAATGAGTTTAAATAAGTGATTCTCATTTGCCTCGATACTATATATTAAAATCATTGACTTACTCAATATATTTTTGATACATACATTTTTTAAACTTAATTGATAGAAACTTTTTAAGAAAAAAAGATTGAATATTAAAGTATATATTATGCTAAATTTTATGTTCAAATTTTTTAAAAATCTCTATTCCTCTTAAAATTTAAAGTGCATATTTGAAAATCTAATTAAAAGTCATATTCATTCAAGAAAAGAAAAGAGACTTTAATATTTAAATTCAAGCTAATTTATGAAATTAAAATAAATATTTTAAACTTATTTTAAGTCAAAGGATAAATTTTTAAAAGGATTGATTCTCTAAACTTGATATATTTCTTACTTTGATACATTCATATTATTGATTTTAATAATCTTATTTTATCTTTTTCATAAGCTTTTTGATGCTGTCAAAAAGAAAGAGAGGAATGTTGAGTATATGCTTGAAGAATTAATGCTTAAGAAATTCAATGAATTTGATGCTTGAAATTTTAATACTCATTAATTTGAATTGAAACATAAATTTAAAATGAGTATATAAAATATGTACAATAAATTAATTAGATATAATAAACTAAAATATTAATTAAGAACATTGATGAAATCATTCATGTGCTTAATCTATACTTCATGATACATTTTGATAAAATACATTGAAATATATTATTTATTTTTATTATACATATACTCAAGATTTTGTCATCATTAAAAAGAAGAAAATTATTGATCCTAAGATTAATTTTGATAATTTTAAAATATTGAGTATAAATGATACTAATCATATATTTCAAATATATATATAGAACTTTTCAAGTGCTTAAAATGAAAAAATTATCCATAGAAAAAAATTCTCAAAAGAAAAAAGTCAAAGAAAAGAATGATTTTAAATACTAAAATAAAACTCGAATAAAATTTTTTTGAAAGTCTTAATGATGGAAAAGATCACAAAAATCAAGGTAGAAGAATTCTTCAAAAGTTGAAGACAAAATGCCACTCATGTAGAAAAAATATGCAGAATTTTTGAAGTAGAATTTTTGAAGCCTGAGGATTGAGCTGATCCAGTAAAAAATTGAGCTGACCTAATGTTTAGTTGATCCAATAGAAAACTTGGTCGACCCAGCCTCAATAAATAGAAAGATAGAAAGCCTAATTATTGAAGTCTACTGATACTGAGCTGACCCATCTGGAAACTAAGTTGACCCAGTGGGAATTAAGCTTCAGAGAAAAACTTAATCGATCCAATGACTGTAATAGATAATTTTTTAGAACTTTAGTTTTTTATCCACAATGACTTCCAATGGCTATTCCAAGGATTCCAATAGTCAAAACTCATTCTTCAGCTACTTTCAAGCATATAAAAGGCTAAAGACTTAATTGAGAAAGCAAGGAAGTAGATTAAAGAGAGAAAATCTTCAAACTAAGAGAGAATTATTGAATATCATTAAGAAAAAAAAGAGAGGAATAGAGTGCACAAAATTGAGAGTTTTTCAAGAGTAATCTTCTCCAATATCCTCAAAATTCTCTCAAGCATTGATTGAAGAAAAGTCGAGCTTCAAAAGATCAATCATTCAACTCCTTCTCCATGTTTTAAATAGTTTTTATTTTTTATTTTTTTGTGCTGAAATTATATTTTATTTTCTTTATAAGATTTTTTGGGAGAAAGAAACTTGAGGTAAATGCCAGTCTAAGTCCATAATTAGATGTTGTATTGGTTTGATTGGTGAGCCAAGATTAAAATCAATCGAGATTGATTGTTAGTCTGAGAAAATAATTATTGTATGATTATAGTTAGTAAGCCGAAGTTAAAATTAACTGGATTGTTGATAAGCTCGAAAAACTAACAGTGTAAGATTTTGGTTGGTGCTTCTATTGAAAATCAACTGAATCTATTTATGAGCTCGAAAAAACAAACATACTATAATCAAGGGAGGATTATAGTGAAGTTTTCAAGAAAAGCTTGAAAAGTAAATGTAGAAGCGGATTGCTCTGAATCATTATAAATTTTGTGTATTTGTTGTGCCTTCTTATTTTGTTTACTTGCTTTACTTACTTTGTAGTAGCTTAATTCTTACATAGTTTCATTTATACTTTAATTTTGCTATTGTATATATTGATCATATCATAATTAATCATTTAAATAAGTTTAAATTGAAGCACATTATTGATTAGATTTTTGATTTAGGTAAAAGTTTACTAGTATCCAATTCATCCCCCTCCCCCTTTGCTAGGTAGCCATCCTTGGGCAACATGGCCTCAAAGTGCAGATAAGGAGTAGTGAAAAATGGTCTGCATATGAGTCGATCCCAACAAAATAAAAGTTGACCAGAATGGTCTTAGAGAATAGATAGAAAGCAGTTAAATTTGATCAATTCTTAAGTCGACCCCAGTACTTCACGAGTCAACCCCAGCTTTAAAAGAGTTGATCCTAGAATAACCATAGTCGAAAAATAGAGAGCTATTCTAAAATGCTATAGCTTATGAGTCAATCCCTAAAGATCTAGAGTCGGCTCTTTTATGTTTGACAATCTAATGGCTAGTTTTATAGAATTTCTCTAACAACTAAAAAAAAGACTCCAATAGCTATTTTATCCTTTTTGGTCATTTTTTGAGGTATTTAATTGGAGAATTTAATTGGGAAATATATAAAAGTGAAAAAGAAGTGAAAGGAACAAAGAACAAAGTGTTAAAAAGGAAAAATAATTTAAGAGAGCATTCAAGTTAACCTTTCTTCAATTGAGAAAAAAAGCTTGAAGGCATTGATTATGACCTACTAGCTGAAGCATCTCCTCCAAGTATTATTTATCCAAGTTTCTTTCAAACATTCAAGGAGGAATCATTGCATTCAAGAGGCATCTCCATTGACTTCCTTAAGCGACAAAGAATTTTTATTTCTTAAATTTTAAATTATGTATTCATTGTACTTTGAGTTGTAATAATTTTTTTTAAGAAAGAAACTTAAAGATTTAGATTAGTCCAAGTCCGTAATTGGACAGTTGTATTCAACTAAGTCGAGAGAAACTTAATTATAAAGATTTTAGTTGGTGAATCTGTACAAAATCAATTAGATTGATTGTGATTTCAGTCAGAATAATCAAACTATAATCTTGATGATTATAGTAAAATTTCTAATTAAAAAGATTTGAAGAGTAGATGTAGGTGTTGGACTTTGCACGAACTACTATAAATTTTTTATATTTATGATTATAAATTAATTTTTTTTTCTTCCCTTCTATTCTTTTATTTCTACTGCTTTATATTATAGTTACCATATCATATCATTAGATAGTAATACAAAAAAATTAGTGTACATATTTATTTTAATTACTAAAATTTTTGAAAATCTAATTTATCCTGCCTTTTGGATTACTGCTTCTAGACAACAGGGATGTCCAAACCAGATGAACCGGAATTAGTGCATACTTAATGATATATCATGCATGGTAGACTTTAGTTTCATCAATCTTACCAATTTGCATTGCTTTTTGATTTAATAGCATTGCATTATCTATGCCCTAGAAATATTATGATAGTTTGGTCCGGGTACTTGGAAAATTATTCTCTTTTGAAACCATATTATATTGTCATTTGTAGCTATTTATAACAAGTGCGATTATAGAAGTTTTTATCAGGTGACGTCAGTGGTTTATCATAACAAAATACTATTAATATTTAGACATGACCAGGATTTTTTTTTTTTTGGATAAGCATTGATAATTATAAGATGCCATGTTTAGCTGTGTCACAGTAAATAGATATTCAAAATGTCTAATCGCTAGGTTTTGATGCTTTCTTGATAATTGTACCTACCACAGTATTAATGTGATGGGTATCTTCAGGACCAAATTGTAAGGTGGTAATTAGTTTTGAGATTTGCATATTAGCCAACTTGCAAACCTTTTTCTTTGAAAAAAAAAGAAAAAAAAAATTATACTTTGAGATTATTATATTGCATCTTTGGTCTACTTCTCAATAGTGATGATCCCATAAAACAACCAAATGCTTGGGATAATAAATCCCTTCCCACTTACATATAAATATAAATATAAATGCATACTAATGCAAATAATCAAACAGAAATATTTAGTTGACGAGTATCTCACCAGAATCGTTATGGATCTCATACACTTTCTTCAGCGCGTAATCAAATTTTAGGGGAAAAATGACATAGTAGCGTAGTTGCACCAATTTAACAAGAACCAAGATACTTCTAGCGGACAATAATTTCCCTTTTCATCCATCTTAATAATCATTTGCTAATCATTTAAGATGATTATCTGCTGAGAGGTTGGGGGGCATTAAGATTTGATTGAGAGCTGTAGGTGACAATTCATGGTTCAAGCCGATTAACAACTACAGATTAGTTGGTTCCCTTGAACATTAATGAGCTCTTCTCAGCATTTAATCGTGACCCGAAAAGCCCTGAAGCAATTTAAATTTAACTCCTAGGCAAAATTCTATGCATCTTTTGCTGCATGGTACAACATCTATACTCTTTAAAAGAAAACCACGCTTGCAGGCAACCCAATATATGATGAAGTCAGGAACAAAACAAAGCTTAATCTAGAATTAATGGATGTATCAAGGCAAATTTGGTCATAATGGTGACTCGGGTGGGCCTACTAAAAGGTATACATGTACTAGAATGTGGGATCAAGGAAATAATGGAGTTCATCATGGAGCATTAAAAAAATAATTAGCTTCACTGTAGGTTGTGTATGCAAAAGGCAAGATTCAAGAGAATAGAGATCACAAGATAAAGCGCTTGGTGCAACGTGCATGAAACATAGTTCTAAAAGAAAGCCTAGTAGGACAAGGGCTCACCTGCATTAGGCACTAGGCCTAGAGGTGGGTATGGTTGGTGGGCCTGGGTCACAAGAAAACACTGAAACCATATCTAATCCGCCTAACTATGTACCTTAATCAATGAAAAAATAAGGCCAAATTGGACAGCCGCATAAAGTGAGAAAGTAAGAAGAAAAGATAATAGTGACCAGAAAATATGAATAAATGGTGAACGTCATGTCCCCTTTTACTTTTTCTCCCTGATGTATTCAATTGATTCGATCTCTTACCCACTACTAATGCAGTCTTCCAATCATTCTAATGACATGAGTGGTACCATCGGTTTGGTTGGCAAAGTCACCTGACATTGATACCAGGCTAGGTCAGCATCCTCCCTCACTTCATCTCAACAGGGCTTCTCTTTTACTAGTTCTTAAAATTAAAAAAAAAGAGAAGAAAATAGAAAGAACAGGCAATGGAGATTTTGTTAAGAGACAAAAATTTTAAAATCTTCATCAATTTCTGGCCTCTCCTGTCCTCCCTCTACCCCCACTTTGCACCATTTGAAGGCCCAGATCGGTTGTCTAACATTTGCTAGTGATTTAGGAAGATAAGTTCCTCTTCACAGCAATTCTCTACAACTATATTATTCCATGAAGAATGCTACACCTCTCAACACAATTTCTTGGATTAGGGGCATAGGGGTTATGCTTTTCACCTAGAATTGGACCGTAGGCTCTTTTGGATGGCCTTTGCGACCCAAGATGTTGCTTTTATTGACCTATAGCTACTAATGTTGGATAAAAATACTGCTCAATGATACTTTAGTTATGATTGAATCATCATTGGGATTTAGTAAACATTTGGCTGGTGAGGGTGGTGAAGTAGGCGGTTGTCATGGAGTGCTTGCTTATTACAACAAATACCTTCTTCTTGCACGGAGCAAAAATGAAAAACATATTATACTCAAGCAAAACATAAAGATTTACATGATTTGGCTTAATGGCTACATCCATTGGTCGAGACAAATAAGAAAGTTCCACTGTGAGGCCTAAAATACTAACTCATGGCCTCTCCATCCATGCCTTTTGTGTATTCATCCTCAAGAAACCAATAGTTGATATCTTGCATGTAAGCCTCATGAAAACGTAAACAAGTCATCAAACAAAAAAGAACATAACAAGTTGCTTTCCAGTGGGCCTTAGCTTCCTTGGAGCCTCCTATTACACTATGTCAAAGAGACAATTATAAACAATTGAATACACTATACTGTTACATTAGTCTTGGATTATAAGCTTGCCAACTTTGTATTTTTCCACCAATCGCCACAAGCAACGATAGATAAACATGTCATAAACATGACAACAAATAATTATATGCCCTCTCTTTCATATTATCTTTTGTAATTCCAACTTAAATGCATCATAATGGCATTAAAATTACAGTTTCCTAGTCACATGTTACACCCACATATTAATCGAATGACAAAGCATCCGCAAGAAGAAATATATTCACCCCATGGTATTGGACTTGGTTGTTTTTATAAGATCTGCAGGAGATGCTTTTTATTCTTTCTAAAGAGACTTTGAGCTGTAGGAGACCTTGTTGATGAAGCCCTAGCAACCCATAAATTAGGAAGAGCTTTCTTTGAAGCAGGAGATGACAAGAATAAGATGTGCAGCAAATTTGTGAAGATCTAGCCACAAGCACATGTCCGTAATTCTCGGCATCTCCAAGTCTAAGAACTTGGAAGGGTTTTGAGTGCTCCACCTGGATGAGTCTGCTCCTCTCTATTATATGTTGTCATCCACTATTACTTTATGAGGAGATTCATTTGGTTGGCCATGAGTGATTGTCTGTGGATGTTGATAGCCTCTAATTTGATCTTGAGAAGGTTGTGGTCTAGGAGAGGGGTCTCATAATATTATGATCCTTGGCTCGGCCAAGAAGAAGAAAACCAGTGTAATCCGATCATTGGTGATGGTGAAAGCTTGATCTGGACTTGGTCCCATGTCCCCCATTGTGCTTTTCCATGTAAAAAACATTAGCCTATTGTTATTTAGTTGCTTTGTGGTATTTGTTGTTGGTTTGTTTTCATGATCCTATTATTCTCAAATAGAGGGAAAGAGGTTTCTTTCCTTGCTAATATTCTGGGACCATATGCACTAGCTTTGGGTATATATCTGAAATCATCCCTTGTATGTATCGATATCCTTCACTATGGGCACTGGTTCAACATGAGACAGCTTATTCCAAAACTAATTTGGCCTTGCTTTCCATCTTAATCTTTAGTTAGGAATGTCATTTTGCCAATCCATTTTAGCTCTATCCCACAATGTTACCATTCACCAGTTATGGTTTGATTCAAGCAGTGCCTAATGCATTTCTCTTCTTGTAGAAACCGGCAAACGATTTGAGTACTCTAGTCAGACCAATTCATTTAAAGATGGATTAAAACTTTTTCAAATTAAAATCATGGATGTTCTGCCTACTGATCTTCTGGGTTGCATGTGACTATTAGTCACAAGTTCTGGAACAATAGAAACTCCAATTTTCTTGAAGCCAAGTAGGAACTGAAATCCCCACTATATGGAACTTGGGCTGGTGCATGAAAGGCACTCCCATTTACTCAAGTGAGCACCATAAAAGTCCATAACTACAGCCTTCCATGATTTCAATCTCAATATATTTCATGAAGAAGTCTTCACTTGCATCCACGTGGCCTTTTAGTAAATTGAACGGTAGAATCTTGGAAATAATTAAAGATTATATAATATATGTTCAACACCAGAAGCATGACTTATTAGCCCAGCCGGCTGAAGCGTCGAGCTGATGACGTGAAGGTCGCAGGTTCCAGACCTGGACCAGAATAGTCAAAGATATCGGGTATTTTTTCTTAGAAAAGCTAAAATAGTTTTATAAATTGAAAATTTTTTTTCAAAAAAAATATTTAAATTAGTTCTAATTTGCATAGTGTTTCTACCAAAAAGACTCTTAATTGCATCCACTTTCCATCTTGAATACAATTTAAATTATTTCTACTTTCCATCTTAAAAAGAGTCTGGATTAGTTTTATTAATTCCACTTTCCATGTGCATCTTAAGTATTGCTCCAAGAAAAAAGATATGGCTTCAGAGGCCATTATTTAATTTATATAATTTCTGACTATTTGATTTATAATTTCCTAGGCAAATGAATGTTGTTCATAACTAAAGGCCCAGCTAAAATTTAAATGAAAATATATGAATCTCTAACACATTCTTATATAGCTATTTTTTCCCTTTAAATTTAAAGCATTTCTATTTACCAAAATTGGAAAAACATAAATTGTTTTCATTTTCTATGATGTGCATCATAACAAATATTCGTATAGGAGAAGTTCTATGATGCTACTAGGGCACATTATGATTTAAGTAACTTTACATATGCAAATAGCATTGGCAGTTAGTTGATCCCAAAACTAATTTATATGAGGAAGGTGTCGATTAGTATCATTTCAAAAGTTTTAGAGGTTAGTGTTAACAATCAGGTCTTACCTCAACCCTATGTTTTCTCCATATCCCATTTCTCAAAAAAAAAATAAAAATAAAAAATAAAAATCAAATTCATATTTGAATCCAAAAAAAAAAAATCCAAGCATGGTCCATTTCTAGTTGGATAGGATAATATTGGATTTAAAAATCACATTTATTTGTTTTTAAATTGAGTAAAAATAGTTCAATTAGAAACCATAAGAAACATGATCATAAACATGCTATGCAATAAAATATCAATCAAATAATATAAAAATATTATCGAAAAACTTTTTATATAAAGTTTGATAGAGAAATATAGATAATATATTATGAGCAACACATATTGGGAACTAAAAGTTATTATTAGAAAGAAGTTATTTTTTTAAATTTATTATGGATTATGAAATATAGTAGGTTAGTTTAAGGTTGTCTATACTTTGATTGGGGTACTTATTAATTAAAATCCAATTTATATTCGAAAGGAATCACACTTTTGAATGTAGGTCTAATCTAAATTACTCTATTTCCACTTTGAGTAGAAATTTCATAGCCAAACTCTAAGGGTCACATGGTTATTGTTAACAGTCCTTCCTCTATTTTAGAATATTTCTTTATATTTGGATGTATTGGCCGGACATAACTATATGATGACTACTTAAAATATTTTGGCTGGGCATTGCTGTATAATGGGTTGGTATTTATCTTGTACAAAACCTTTGGATGCATATTTAATGAGGTAAACTTCAAGTATAATGGATCACGGTTTAAATCTCAACATGATGTCAGAGTCCTCCCATTCCTAACTTTTTTTTCATCCTATGCCCACCAATCATCTATCACCAAAACCTGAAAAACTTAGCCGTTGTCCCCCCCCCCCCAATAATAGAGAGAGCTTGGTGGATCCATTCTAGAGAAGAGAGATCGTGAGGGAGATCCCTACCACTACCCCAATCCTTCATCCAAAATCCCTAATACCCCTCTCTCCCCTGCCTCGTCCAAATCCCCACTGCCACCCCAATCCTTCATCCAAGATCCCCAATATCTCTCCTCTCCCTTGCCTTGTCCACCATGCTCGACCCCTTCGGCAACGTCACCATGGAGACTCCACTACTAGACCCAGATCTTCTGCCATTCGGCTCTCCCATTCCAGCAAGTTCCTCCCTCCATGCAATCTCGACATCGCTGCTCCAGCCTTCTCTACCTCATTTATAGTGCTGACACCATCAACCCTCCTCTGCAGTCCATGATCTCTTCGGCTCCAGATCCACATCAAGTTTGGGCTTATCTCCTATTTTTTATTTGGGCTCAATTGGGATAAATCCCAACTCATTCAAGTCAGCTCCTTTTCACCGTGTTGTTCTCATAATGACTGAAGTGGCTCTACCAATTGTGGTCAAGTTTGATGGGACCAATTATAGCCAATGGTCCTTCATAAAAATTTTTCTAAAAGGACAGGAGCTTTAGAAATATATTACTAGTGATATTCCATGTCCAATCGAATTTAGTGATTTTTTTGCTTAATGAAAAATCGATAACAACAAGATCATGACATAGATTTCAAATACTATTAGTACATCTATTAGTATGTAATTCAGCAAGTTCAACACCATAAAGGAGGTTTGGAATTTCCTCACCAAGCGATACAATCAGACAAACTTTGTCCTGAAATACAAGCTCGACTGGATATTCACAATCTCAAGCAACAACCAGAGCAATCGGTGGTTGATTTTTATTTTTAGATATCTCTAATTTGGGATCAACTTATCCTGATGGAGCCCAATTAGACCCATGATGTTGAACTTTATTATCAGTTTCA
Organism: Cocos nucifera; assembly: GCA_006176705.1. NCBI lineage: Eukaryota > Viridiplantae > Streptophyta > Magnoliopsida > Arecales > Arecaceae > Cocos > Cocos nucifera. The sequence goes on from QRFJ01004649.1 coordinate 168,188, forward strand.
TAAAGAGTTCCATTTTGTTCAATTTCTAATAGCTTTTCATGATGAGTTTGAGTTTGTTCGGGCCTCTATTCTATATAGATCTCTTCTTCCATCTGTTTATACTACACTTTCTGAGCTGATTACTGAAGAAACTCGAAAGAAGATTATCTCCTCCTACCCTGATAGTTCTCTCATTTTGACTACTCTGGTCAAACCAAAGGATCTATCTCAAATCCAATGCCACTCATGCAAGAAATTTGGTCATATTGTTCAAAATTATCCCAATCAGGTATCTAGTTCTCGACCTCAAGACGTGTCTCCCACATAATGTACCTACTGTAAGAAGGTTAAACATGTTGTTTGGAATTATCCCCATCCAAACTCCAACAACATGCAAGCGAAGACTCGAGATCCTAGAGATCATTCATCCTCCGCTACTGCTACTATCATGCCAGAGCCTACAACACAAGCAGCCACATCTCTTGCTATTGATGATATTCAGATAATGATTCATCAGGCTCTCTCTATTGATAATTCTGCAACCTCAAATTTTTCTAACACCTTTATTCCGTCAGATAAGTCATTGGATAGGTGGTTCTTTGTTTCCGATGCTTCTAACCATATGACCTTTAACTCCAATAATTTTTAATATATTTCTGGTCTTCATTTTTCATCTCATATTCAAACTACAAATGGATCATTCATTACTGCCTGCCATAGTGGAACCATTTATTCTCTTAACTTATCTCTTTCTGATGTTCTTCTTACTCAACTTTCTATGAATCTTATTTCTATTGATCAACTATACGAAAAAGAACTCATAATAACTTTTTCTCCTTTTGGATACACTACTATAGAAAAAGACTACGGTAGCACATACTACGGCAATGATTTTTGAAATTGCTGTAATAAACTTTATGGCAGTAGTTAACCCTAATTACTACCATAGGTCCAATCTATAGCAGCGGTTATGACTGATCGCTGCTATAGATCAACATATGACAGCGGTTACGAGTAACCGCTACCATAGATCGGACTTATGACAGTGGTTAGAATTAACCGCTGCCATAGGTCGAATCTAAGGCAGCGGTTAGGGTTAATCACTGCTGTAGATTAAACTATGGCAGTGATTCTTTGTAACCGCAGCCATAGGCTCAATCTATTATAGTGGTTAGTTATAACCGCTGGAATATTTTTTTCATATTTTTACTCTAAATATGATATAATTTTAAAATTTAATATTTATTTTTATTATTTATTATCTAAATAATTATCATTAGAGTGTCATCACAAAAGACCACTTTGATCTGATGGCCATAGCTTCATCGATCAAAAAAATTTAATTTTTATGACTACGAATGATGATGCGATGATCTGATAGATGGAGACCTTCGATGTATCCAAAAATTTATAATGATGATTTTGGTGATATTTGTAGCATACTATCAAAGTTTCATTTCAATTGGATATCATTATCATGATCAATTAGCATGAGATAATTTCAACCGTTAAATAAAAAATAAGATAATTTTTTACATAAATGATCTTAGCTACTATTTTAATAATTTTTATGATGGTGATCATAAAATTTAAATTATTTTTATAAGAATCATTCACATTAAGCAGATCTTATAAAAGCATGAGCATAATTACCAATGGAGTTTAAAAATGGGTATCAAGCGACGTATAGTTTTGAATCATTCTTAGATCCATGATTTAAATTTTATGATCACCACTATAAAAATGATTAAAATAGTAGTCAAGATTATTTATCTAAAAAATTATCTCATGGATGGAGGCCGTCTGATCCTTTGATCACTCGTTTCTCATTTAACGATCGAAATAACTCCATGCTAAATTAACAATGATAACGATATCTGATTGAAGTAAAACTTTGATAGTATACTACAAACATCATCGAGATCATTGTTATAGATTTTTGGATCTATTAGAAGTCTCTATCTATCAGATCATCACATCGTTATTCATGATCGTTGAAATCAAATTTTTCTAATCGATGAAACTATGGCCATCGGATCGAGATAGTCTTTTATGATGATACTCTAATAATAATTACTTAAATAATAAATAATAAAAAAAGATATTAAATTTTAAAATTATATAATATTTAGAATAAAAATATAAAAAAAATTTTAATCTATGGTAGTGATTACTGAAAATCGCTACCATAGGTTAGATTATTTTCAGTGCCCGCCTTCAATTTTTTCCCTCTCCGCTAATTGCTCTCTCTCTCTCCTCTCTGTTGCCAGTGAGACCTCATCCCTCCCTTTTCTTTTTCGATCGGTGCCACCTCCACCCATGCCTCTTCCTTCTTCCCCGGTCGGTGCCGCCACCTTCCCCTCCTCCCTTTCCTTCCCCTTCTTCCCCGACTGAGGCCCGTGGCTCCTCCGTCGGGCTACTGCCCACAACCCACCCCCCCACCCCCCCTCCATCTTCTCCATCATCGTGCCACCCCCTTTCCCTTCTTCCCTAGCCTAGGCTCGTGGCTCCTCCACTAGGCTACCACCCGCAACCCACCCCCCTCCGGCTTCATCGAAGCCTAGCCCCCGAGCCTCCCTATCACCATGCCACCCCTTCTCCTTCTTCCCTGGTCTAGGCGCATGGCTCCTCCATCGGGTTGCCACCTGCAACCCACCCACCCCGTCCCCCCTCTGGCTCTGCCCGTAGCCCATCCCCCTGGCCTCTCCATCACCGCACCACACCCCGCCTCCTACTTCCTCCCCCTCCTCTTCGACCATCGACTTTGCCACCTCTCTTTCTTTCCTCTCTTCCCTCAGCTCGATTGCCGACCCCGACCCCTCCCTACTCTCTCTCTCTCTCTCCTCTCTTCCCCCGACCTGAGTCCCCTCCTTCCCTTGCTTCCGTAGCCGGCCAGGCCACCGGCTCCACCACCTCTTCTCTTTCCTCGACCTGACCTCCCTCCCTACTATATCTCTCTTCTTTCTCTCTCTCTACTCTTTTTTTCTCTCTCTTCTCTCTTTCTAACTCACTATCTCTCTCGATCATTTTGTGATATTTTTTATTTATTGGTCATAATAATGGTGCATCTACGTCCATGCCTGATCTTATGGTTGATGGAATGATAAATCGTGAGGATGTGGAGAAGATCCGCAAGTTGATGAAGGACGCTAATATTTCATTATATCTCAGGTATGAAAAGATGGTGAAGCTTGAGTTCTTAATCCGATTGTATCATGCAAAATGCTCCAATGGGTTCAGTAAAAATGGAGTGAACTATATACTAGAACTTTTAGGAGACATTCTTTCGGACAATGCATAAATTTTGAAGAATAATTATGAAACATCGAAGATTATTAAATAGTTAGACTTTACTTATACTAAGATACATGCATATACTAATGATTGCATGCTCTATTGGAAGAGGGATGCCAATCAAAATGAGTGCATGAGGTGTGGTGTATCAAGATGAAAAGAGAATAAAGATGGCACATCAATCCATATACCTCAAAAGTTAATGTGGCATTTTCTTTTGATTTCAAGACTATAAAAGTTATTTATGTCAGCAAGGACATCGAAGAACATGAGATGGTATGAAAAAGATCAAATAAAAGATGATGCATTGAGGCATCCAATCGATGAAGAGGCATGGTAGAAGTTTAATGAAATACATCCCAATTTTATACAAGAGATACGTAATGTGAGGTTGGACTTGTCATACGATGGTTTCAATCCATTCAAGCAAATGAATATCGCCCACAATATATGGTCAGTATTTATTCATATTTACAATCTCCCATCGTGGATGTCTTTAAAAAAATCCTTTGCTTTCATGACAGTGCTCATCCCGAGATCGATGGAGGTAGGTAATGATATTGATGTCTATTTGCAGCCTCTTATTGTCAAGCTGAAATAGTTGTGGAGCATTCAAGGTGTTCCAACTTTTGATGCTTTGCTAAATGAGTCATTTTCTATTAGTCTAGCACTTTTATGGATAATAAATAACTTTTCAGCCTATGCCCTAATGTTAGGTTGGAGCACGAAAGATGAACTAGCATGCTCGATTTATTAAAAAATATCCAATCTAGAAGATTGACACATCGGAGGAGCTTTAGCTATATGGAGCATCGATGTTTCCTCCATCGAAATCATCTATACAGAAGGAATGCACACTCCTTCAATGAAACTATTGAAGAAGGTGAGGCATCTAGTTAGATGTCTGAAAGTGAAGTACTAAGAGAGTTGGATGGTCTCAGTGTTGAATTTGAGAAAAATAATCTAATTGATAGTAAGAAGAGGAAGCGTTGATCAAAGAAAGATGACACACACTTTAATTGAAGAAAAAAGAGCATCTTCTTTGACTTACCATATTGGAAGACAAATTTATTGCGATACTGTTTAAATGTAATGCATATTAAAAAGAATGTGTATGAACTTCTATTGACAATAATCTTGAATATCAAAGATAAGATCAAGGATGACTTGAATTCTCGATTTGACTTGAAAGAATGGGGTATTAGGAGATCACTCCATTTGGAGTCGACAGAAGAAGAACAATGGAGGCTCTTTCATGCATGCTATATTATGAATGCCTTCAAATAATCCATATTTTTTTATGTGTTGAAGAACATAAAGATCCTAGATGGATACTCAAGCAACATATCAAAATGTATAAATAGTAAGGATGTCAAACTTGGAGGATTGAAGACTCATGATTATCATATGCTGATGTAAAAATTGATCCCAATAGCTATTCATCGTGTGTTACCAAAAAATATCAGAATGGTTGTTATTCGTCTTTACAACTTTTACAGAGATATTTGTGCAAAGAGGTTGCTTAAGAAAGATATGAAGAAAATGAAGATAAGGACGGTGACTATATTATGTAATTTAAAGAAGATATTTTTACCATTATTTTTCATAATTATGATGTATCTCATCATGCACCTTGCGAGAAAAATTATACTTGGAGGTTCAGTGTTCTATCGATGGATGTATCTTACTGAGAAAAATATTCAAACTCTAAAATCTTATGTAAGAAATATAAATTATTTGGAGGGATCCATAGCAGAAGATTATTTGGATCAAGAGTGTAGGATTTTTGTACCATGTACTTAAACAAGCTCGAGACATGTCATAATCAGTCAATGAGGATTCAGGATGATCAATATGAGCCAATTGAGCCTGCATTTGAGTCCATTCTACAGTCAAATAAATTTTTTACTTCATACCACCTCACTAATTTGAGCATTGAGAAAAGGGATAAGACACACCGCTACGTGCTTTTCAACTATGATGTCATTGAGCCGTACATAAGATGAGTCACTCAATCCTATTTATTTCATAATAATTAAAAAAATATTCAATTATATCTAAATTTATTCTTTGTGCATGCAGTAAACATAAGAAGATTATAAGAGTAAAATATGGTGATCTAAGTATACGGAAGAAAGAAAAAATGCATAACAAAGAATTTTTTAAATAGTTCAAAAATCATGTAAGCGATTATATATTCTTGCCTTGTGTAACTTATTTGAACATATTTACTAATTAGATATCATCTCCTTAATTAGGTGTGGAGATTATTGATTGATGATGTGAGCCCTGAAGTGTGTGCTCTTTCAATGGATCTTAATCATACCATGTGTGAGTATAAAAAGCTCGTCATTAACAGCTACAGATTTAATATTCACAGTAGGTCCATAAACATGACAACACAAAATAGTGGCATGATGTTGAGTGCCACCACTGGATGTTATACTAGCTCGAGGGATTCACAGCCTCGTATGGAGAATTTAAACTATTATGGCATGGTAGAGAAGATAGTCATCTTGGACTATTATTCAAAAGAAAGGATTGCATTAATAAGTACGATCGATTTGATATCTTATCACAGTCATGGATAAAGACTGATGAGTATGATTTTACTCTTATTAACATGCAATGCCATCTTCGCACTGAAGAACCATATATACTTGCTTTCAAGCTAGTCAAGTTTTCTACGTTAATGATCCTTTGGAGCCTCAATGGGGTGTTATTGTAAGGATGGTGTCTAGGCATATTTTTGATGATACTGAAGTTAATGATGATGTTAGACCATGCATGCAAAGTACTCCTTTAGGATAAAACTTATCTAGTACTATCGAGGTTTCAGATACATTTATCAAGAGCGATGGTGATGTCCATATTGTAGATGCCACTAGATGATGACTTTAATATTCTGGTATAAATATTAGAATCTATTTATTGATGCTATACTAATATTATTATTTAACATATTATATTAGTTAATATTCATTAACGTTACAAATCATGATGGCACCGAAATGCCATTTAGCTTTCACTCCCACCTCTCGATAGATTATGCGAAGCTTAGGAGCAGTCAGAGCATACTTCATCTGCCTCTGCATCACTATTTTAGGACCATCGGCATCTACTTCACCGCTGGCATCTACTCCACCGGCATCTGAGCCTCCACCGTCAGCCACATCTCCGACACATGCTCCGACACCAGCATCTAAATGTATATTTTTATTCTATTATTTATTTATTTATTTTTATATAATATTTATATATTTATATATTTATCTAACATATTTTTATTATAGGTGTATCATCTAATAGGATATTTCGTGGTCCTACACGCATGCTATATATGTGGAACCGCCAGCATTAGGTTATGATGCATTATGATGCGGAGGAAAGGCCAGTAGGAGAGACCACGTGGGAGATGCATTTTTTTTTTGGAGTGCTTATGAGACGGTCCGACATCATTTTAGTATTGCCCATAGACTGGTGATTGATGGATGTTGGTGTCAGAGATCGGATATAGAAGGAGATATGGATAAGTGTATCTTAATTATATATATATGCATTTGATATGTTTATATTTTGTTTGATTAGAATAATTTGGTAACTGACTTTTGAAAACTTTGTAGAGGAGGTACGATTTTTCAAATCACGAGAGAGCTCGAGATGTCTGATTGAAGAAGATTGGAGAGTTATACTAGGGCTACAAGATCAAGCTCCATAGAGGATGGCTCGAGCATAAACGAGACACTTTAGAGGAGCTTATTTCTTGGATATAGGACTATCCCCCAAGTCAATAGGAGGGGATGGTTAGACATTGGAGGAGCTAGGAGTTTGAGATAAAATTTTTAATTTTTAAATTTTTTAATATACTTAAAATTATTTTTAAATATTTTTAAATATTTATTATTTATTTGAATATTTGTTAGGTCACCTTTCATCAGAACCGAAAGAATCGGGTAGCCCAAGAGTACATGCACACTCTAGGCTATGAGTCTATGGTCAATTGTGTGCATAGAGAGATAATAAATTTTGAATCTTACTAGATAAATTAAATTAATATTTTTTTTATATTTCTAATAAATCGATCCATTGTTATAGTTGATAAGAGATGGAGTGATGTCCAACCGTAGCGAGATCTTTCGATCTAGCTGTATAGACAAGAAGGATAGGCCGATGAATGTCATGATCGAAAATTTTTTTGTAAATAATAAATATATTAGTATATATTATCAGTATTATAGTATTTTTTATAAAATTTATTTAAATTTACAATCATAGGAGCAGTTAGATGCGCTTGCGAGCGAGGGCTCGGATATCTCTGACCCCCATGACCATCTATCTTAGATCTTGGGGCTTGAGTACTTTGAAATGATCTAATGTAGGCCTGGACATACGCCGATGAGCTACTAGTCTAGAGCAAGCGTCTCTTCACATGCTTTCGGTATCGTCAGTCGGAAGCAGTTTGAGGAGGCATTGGCACAGGTAGTTCAGGCTACGACATGAGCAAATTAGGCTACGGTGCAAGCTGCTCATGCTGAGGAGCGCACATTTCATCTAGAGGGCATCCTAAGCGCTATGGTTACGAGACAGCACGTATTTTGGAGCAGACTTCGTAGGTCTTGGGGACTTATTGGCCGACGTTCCAACTCTAGCCCCTCTATCTCCAGCTCCTCTAGCTTCGGCTCTAGCTCCAGCTCTGGCTTCTTCAGCTCGTGCTCCATCTCCTAATACAATGATGATGTAGATTTAAAGAACTTCTGATATTTTTTTTAAAAAATATTATAATAAATTTTATTCGATAATAAAATTTAAGTATTTCAAAAATATTCTTATATTTATAATATTTTTTTATATTTTTTATTATATTATATATATCTCTGTATTTATCAGATAAAATATATAAAAAATTAAAAAATTTATATTTTTTATTATTTAAAAGTTACGGTAATGATTGCAAAACTGCTGCCGTAGGCGTGCCAAGCGAGGCAACAAATTACGTGCCAACCGCTATCATTGACCTATGGCAGCGGTTATGAAATCTCTGCCTAATGCAGCGATTTCATAACCGCTACCATATCTCGACCTATGGCAGTGGTTATAGAACCACTGTCATAGGCAGTATATTGCAACGGTTCATATAACTGCTTCAATAACCACTGTCATAAACCTACGGTGATGATCACAATTGCAGCAATTACCTAACTGCTACTATAGTTTATGGTAGTGGTTACAAACTGTTGCTGTAGCCTTGTTCTATAGTAGTAATGTGTTGTGCAGGATTGCTCGATGGGGAAGAAAGTTGGGACAGGCCATAAGATTGGCCATCTAATTTTTCTGAATAAGCTTTATGTTCCTCATGTTTTTGATATTCACTCGATCGCTACTATTTCTCCTCCTGGCTTCTCTTTTATGTCTTGGCACAATCATTTAGGTCATCTTTCTTTTTCAAAATTATCTTAATTAATTAATAAAAGATTGTTTGGTTCAGTTTCTATAATAAAAGAATCATACTATATTAACTGTAAATTATCTAAACAATCTGCTTTATCTTTTTTTTAAGTCAATTTACTACTACTATTCTATTTGATCTTATTCATTCTGATGTCTGGGATCCTGCCCCTTTATCTTCTATGAGTGGCTCTAGATATTATATAATTTTTATAGATAATTTTACTTGCTATACATGGTTCTATCTTTTGCATGCTTGTTATAATGTTTTAAAAATTTATACTGAATTTGCCACCATGATTAAAACATAATTTTTAAACATATAAAAAAATTTTCATTCTAACTCTAGAGGTGAATATCTTTCCAAAGCCCTTAGCGAGTACCTTAAGTCCCAGAGTATCATTTTATAGTTATTTTGTGTTGAAACTCTACAACAAAATGGTGTGTCCAAAAGAAAACACCGTCATATTGTTAAAATCGTTCGTACCTTGCTTCTTTTCTCTTCTATCCTAAAAATATTTTGGGGCAAAGCCTTGAATGCTGCTGTATATACAATCAATCGCTTTTTTTCTCGTGTCTTTCATGATCTCTCATCTTTTGAATGACTTTATAACTCTCCTCCTTCCTATGACCATCTTCGTTTGGATATACTTGCTTTATTTTTCTTTCCAAGTGGGAGTGTGATAACTTGTCCAAGAAAAATACAATTTGTGTTTTCTTAGACTATGGGATCCAACAAAAAGGATATCGATGCTATGGTCCCGAAACTCATAGATTACGTATTTCTAGGTATATTACCTTCTGGAAGAAAATTCTATTTTTCTCCTTACCTCACAAAAAGTCTCTATTTCTATGTGGAGAACATCTACTTGATCTGTTTCCCTATCACGCACGACTACTTGAGGAACATAGATAACCTGGCCAATCTACTGTCTCACCAACTAATAGTTCTCCTATGAGTAATTTGATAACACCTGAGAAGCGATATCCTACTCGCTCCCGTATTATACCAGCTCATCTCAAAGACTATCATTATTGCTTGTCCACTATTTTACCTCTTCAAGAACCCAAGTCCTATCAAGAGGCATCATCTAATCTTTTCTGGAAGAATGCTACAATAGAAGAACTTGAGGCTTGATAGAAAATCGGTACGTGGGACCTGGTTGACCTACCTCCTAGAAAATCGACTGTGAGCTGTAAATGGGTCTACAAGATAAAAACCAAGGTTGATGGTTCCATTGAGCATTATAAGACTCGTTTTGTTGCCAAAGGCTTCATGCAAGAGTATGGCATTGACTATGAGGAAAATTTTGCTCTTGTTACTTGTATGACCTTTTTTCGTACTCTACTTGTAGTAGCCACTGCCAAACAATGGTCTCTACATCAACTTGATGTCAAAAACACATTTTTTCATAGTGATATGTCCAAAGAAGTGTATATGACACCAACTCTTGGTTTACCTCATCAACCTACTCAAATCTGTAAACTCCACCGTGTACTTTATGATCTTAAACAGGCACCCCGAGCTTGATTTAAAAAGTTTCAAACCACTTTTCTTTGTTATGGGTTTCTTTAGAGCCTCCATGATTCTACCTTATTCTATCGATGCTCCTCTTATGAAGTTGTTCTACTTCTTCTTTATGTCGATGATATGGTTGTCATTAGTAGTAACTCTCAAGGCATTCATGATACAAAACAATACCTGCATAAGTGCTTTGACATGAAAGACTTTGGACTGTTACGATTCTTTCTTAGCATCGAAGTCAACTATCGGGTGGTATCTTTCTTTCTCAGGTGAAGTACGCATCTAACTTGTTTATTCATGTAAGCCTAACAGACAATAAAACTATCGACACCCCTCTTAAGCTAAATTTAATGCTTCAACCTACTAATGACAAAATTCTTGCTGATCCCTCCTAGTATCGATAGCTCATCGATAGTCTCAATCTCACTATCACTTGGTCAGATATTTCACATATAGTTCATGCTGTTAGTCCGTTCATGTCTGAGCCTCATTCTGTTCACTATGCTTCCATTCTTCGGATCATACAGTATATTAAAGGCATGATCCATTGTGGGCTTCTCTTTTTTCTCTTTCAATCTCACTCTTTATGCTTATTCTGATGCTGACTGGGCTGGTGATGTCACTGATCATTGCTCCACCACTAGCTATTGCATCTTCTTAGGACCTTCTCTAATTGCTTGAAAAAGTAAAATGCAATCAATTGTATCTCATTTTAGTGTAGAAGCTAAATACCATGCCCTTGCTCATACTACTACTGAGATCGTCTGGCTTCACTAGCTCCTTAATGTATAGGCATACAATTATCCTCTCTAACGCTTATTTATTGTGATAGCAATAGTGCTATTCAAATCATACGCAACATCATTTTTCATTAGCGCACCAAATATATTAAAATTGATTGTCATTTTACTCGCTACTACTATCAACAAAAGACTATTGATCTACCTCATATTTTCTCAATTAATCAAATTGCTGATTTACTTATAAAGTCACATTTCAAGGAGTGCTTCCAATATCTTCTTTCCAAACTTCATTTGCAAGAAGCATCTTTAGTTTGAGGGGGGGTGTTAATAGTCCTTCCTCTATTTTGGGATATTTTTTATATTTGGATGTATTGGATGGACATAACTATATGATGATTATTTAGGATATTTTGGCTGAGCATTGCTGTATAATGGGTTGGTATTTATCTTGTACAAAACTTTTGGATGTATATTTAATAGGATAAACCCCAAGTATAATGGATCATGGTTTAACCCACAACAGTTGTCACCTATACTAATCCCCTTGAGCTTGATCCATATGGTGCTTGCCCTTGGCTACCTCTTAGACCATCAAGATATGATATAAATAGTATATAGTATGATCCGAACTCTAATGAGTTATAATATTATATAACTAAGGGTTTGATAATGCATTAGTTCTCAATCGCTATGATCTATACTCTAATGACTTATAACATCATATGGCTAAGGGTTTGATAATGCATTAGTTCTCAATGGCCATACAAGGTTACTAGAAAGATGGGAATGTGAATTGCAAAATCAAGTTCCTGCAGGAATAGGGAGACCAACTGACTTTATCATGACTCATTAGGTCTAGTAATAAGATATGGGCTTCATATCCTCATGATGAACCAGGCTACTAATGTTTGATAATAGCAAACCAATAGGGGCATTTACTGGTGAGCAAGTATCTGATTTTACCAACCCTGGTAACACATCTAGCATATGCTATTTTCTTTAAGTTAATCAGAATAACATTCTAGTTATTTATTCTCTCAGCAAATAATCTTTAATTGGATCATAAAAGGTCCATATATATTTAATAGGATAATTAATTAAGCTCTAATTGGACTAAAGGAATGGCTTAATTGTGCGTTTAGGCTAGGTCAGATTAAGAATGACTAGATTGGGCCTTTACTTGGGCTAACTTGGATTGGGCCTAGGCAGCGGGTAACAACTGATATAGCACTGGCCCTCTCTTTCACTCTATGTTCACCAAAAATTCTTTGTGCACCATGGATGATACAGTCCCGTGCATACCATCTATGGTGATTAGCTCGTGCATGAGACTGGAGCATGGCATATGAAAAAAATAGTTTTTTTCTTCCTCCATATATGAGTCAATCACCATGGGTGATGCGCCCCGACTGTACTGCCCGTGGTGCATAAAGTATTTTCCTTCACTCTATAATATGCCATATGATAGTGCACTTTCTATTGGAATATGTGACATCATCTGGGAGTGAGGTCTCCAAGCAACGACCATGCGCTCCTTTTCTTCTCTTCGAGTTTGAATGGGACTCTAAGATGTTCAAGCAGAGGCACCCTAAGAAATCCTGGCACCTAGCTTGCTCCTCTATATAACCCTAGAGAAGATGCCCTAGGGTTCTGGTAGTGCTGTGTGGGAGAAATCCTAGAATGAAGCAAAATAAAGAGAGGGAGAGAGGGTATGGAGAGAGCTCCTACTCCAAAAAAAGAGAGACGAAGAGCAAGGTTTGTTGTGAAGTAACAGAACAAGGATATTCTGAAACACTTTCTTTCTTTATTGTTTTTACACATATACTGAAAGTAGATTTTAATTACTATAGAAGTTATTTTACCAAATAAGCATTGGACACATCTCGACTATGAGGAATAACATATGATGGCCCACAGCTCTTGTAAAATTTCTCAGTTTTTTCCTAAAATCTGCATGCTGCTGAGGATAAGAACAATCATAAAAGATGAGAGCGGATGAATATAATGGATCTGATTCAAATCTATATTTCATGAAAACCTATGAACGTATAATTTCACAATACTGGAAATACTAAAGGTTTCCTAGGAGTGTACATAGTAATATTCTGGCTTCTAGATTCTATACGAGACGTGGTCGGCTTTCTGTAAAAAGTTGATTATATGGTGCTTCTGTTTGATCGGTAACTAAATTATCTTGGTCATAATAAGTGATTTGATTGAAAAAGGTTGAAGGCTCGATTATGACATAATGAACAAAAATTTTTGGATGTGAATCATGCTGATCCTAACTCTATGACCACTTTGCATTGCTTTTCTTGTGCAACTGGGTTTGCAATTGGCTTTATGCAGGTTATGATTTCATCAAATGCCATATATATCTAATTAAAGAGTTTTTGATGGACAGTTATGATCATATGATTTACCATTGTTTTCCTTTTACATGAATATTGTTGCACATGATTCCATCCATTGTTTTGGTCCCACCACATGCAGTTCACGTAGTATTTTAGATTAGGATAATGGTTTAACTAAATAAGTCTTTAATTCAATTCTCTCTTTAGAGTGAGGTTAAAATGAAGAAAGATGAGAGTTCAATTCTCTTTGGATATGTCTGGTTGCAAGGAATTAAAATCTTAAGTGGGTTTTCTCTTCCCAGGATAACATTCTAGGATCACTACAAAAAACTGATTTTGTTTCCTTATACTTGAACAAGTACGGATAATCTTGACTCATTGAAGCAAACTTTGTTCTCTCTCGCAGGAAAATGGAAACAAATTTCGTCATAGATAGCTTTTTCGGAAACATATTTCAGAAATATATTTTCTTATACTTTTGATGATTATATTAACTAGAATTTTAAAATTAGTAATGTAATAGTTTTATAGTTTACGATATATATATATATATTGTTAATATATTATTATCATATGACATCTATTTGTAATATAACAAATAATATAACTAAATTTTTATCTTCCATAAAATAAAGATATATAGATACTGTGACTTACTTCCCTTTGGAGATTACGGAAGCTAGATGAGAGTAAGTAGGACTACAAATGGAAACAGATTGGATGTTTATGGATCCATTGCCATTTCTGGTTCTCTCTAATAGATACAACTAAAGATATAGATGCTAGTTGAACTCTAAAATTTGTATCCAGACCTGGATATGAAAATGGATCCACATAGATATTATTCAATTCCTTTTCATGCTGTTGTAGGAGCAGAGCTGTAGACATTCTGGCAATTGTTTGACCTTCGTATGCACTTGATGTATTTCCCAAGGTTTCAGTGATGTTGTTGATCTACCATCACATCTATAACACTTATAATGGATATTATTACACCAAGAGACTAGTTTAGGATCTTTCAAGTTTAAAAATTAATTACTATAATGGTTACTATTCATCCTTGTAATAAAATATAATTTTCAATAACCCAGAACTTACATTATTTTTGCCCCAGAATTCCTATTGAAATGATTTTTTAAGCTATTAACTGAATAAAAATTTTCTTCCAGCTAAAAACATGAATATAAACATAATTTTATCTATCTATAAAAATGGAAGATTTGACATCAAGAAATATATATGGCCATTATTTCTGTTATAGAATGGCCATTATTTTAATACATGGTTGTAACATATCAGCACCCCCGGAATGGCTATTATTTTAAGTCATGGTATTTGGTTATATTTATTAGCAACATCGAGCCCCTATTCATGTTCATCCATAAATTAACCAATGATTCCTACTAAATAATGACCATTTGACGGTCGCTTTTCTATATATTCTGCCATTTTGTAGTTAGAAGAACAGTGCCATACTCTATGTTTTGAACACATACTACTGCTATTAATAAAGATTGTGTTTGTATGTAATTTGTACAGTCTGTCAGGTAGTATATATTTGTATGATCTTTAACACTCAAAATCCATCACTTAGTGCCTATTCTATTACTCAACTAATTAACATTACTTTAGAGATCACATATCAATCTATAATAATATTTTTATTAATATGATTCTGTTATATTTTCTTTTATTAGTATGATTCTGTATCATTTTTTTTGTTAGCATGATTCTATATCAATTGTTATTATTTTTCTTTCATAGAGTCTGTACGCTAATATAAATAATTTCTAAAATATATTGAATAAAATTAAAATAGAGATAATAAAGCTTTTTTCTTTCTACCTTCTCTTACTTTTTTTCTTCTTCCATAAATATTTTAATATAATATCAAAGCCATCAATCATCTAATATACCACCATCATCTCTTGCACCTTTGCTATGGCCATCATTATCGATCTATCAATCTTTATTTTTTTGTAAATCTTTTGTTCTTTAATAGATTTATAGATCGTCTATTTTTCAATAGATTAAAATATGAAGATCCTTTATTGTTAGATGAATCCACAACTATTTTTCACCATCTTTTCCTTTTGTTTGGGTGTTTGTCTGCTTATGACTCCATCATCGTCCTGTTTGAGATCTTTTTTTCTTTTTGGGTGTCTTTCGATCTTTGGCTCCTTTGCCAACTAATTTGAGATCTTTTTTTTATCTTTAGATCTTTTTTGTCTCTGGCTCTTTCGCACCCAACTTGAGGTTTTTTCTTTTAATTTATTGTGTATTTTTCTACATTTGACTCCATCATCCAGTTTGAGATCTTTTTCTTCTCTTTAGGTGTTTTTCTGTCTTTGACTCCTTTGCTGCCTAATTTGAGATATTTTCTTCTTTTTTTGAGTTTTACTTTCTTATTTGAGGCCTTTTCCTTCTTTTTATTTTTTTTTTTCTTCTACATGTTAACATATTAAACTTTAAGGGGAAATAGAACTTACATGAAGAAGAAACCATTGATGCTATCCATGATCTTTGGAATCAACCTACTTGCAATCATAAGAAGAATAACCAAATTTGCTTCTCACTATCTACAAGCGACATCTTGGTTTTCCCATCTCAACTCCGAGTATTCCTAATAAGGAGAATCTCATAAGCTCTCTCGGATGAGTTGGGGACCAAGTTCGTAGGAGTATCATTTTATAACATATCTCACCTATCAGAGATAGTATTTGAATCAATCATGAAGACTGAGATGGATGTTATCCATCATAATTATGTAGAGTTTGATTTTATCACAACCATCATAAATTATATCCTTATCATTTTATCAGAGGTTTATCTTTAATCAGAGTCCAAATCAAATTAAAATATATAAAATAAATCTCGATATATGTTAGAGTGGGTAGATCTGGATGGGCTCAATTAGACAAATTCCAACAACCTCTCACTTAGCCCAACCTAACATAATCATTTTTATTGCAGTTATTTAAAATATTTTAAAAATTTTTAATTAAATTTATCTAAATCTGATAATTGAAAAATTAACATTATTACATTTAAAAATTTAATTCCTCTATAGGATATACACTATATACTTGATTATAAAATAATCATCAGTGAGAATTATGATGGTAAATATATTATCAACCAACCCAAGACCTTCCATGCATTACAATATTAATGATATCTCATAATCAAATTCTTAATGTTGAAATTTATTTTATGAATAGATGGAACTTTATTTCTATTCCTTAGTCTTCATTATATCTCATAGTAAATAGCTGATCAGCATAAAACAAAACAAAGTGAACTTTATTATAAAATCCGTATGATGACTTTGTATATAGTGTTGAATATGTGTCAATCATAAAATGACCTAATAAGTCTCATGTGATCCACATCTAAAAATTTCAGAAGTAAGTTCTTTAGTCAATGGATTTGCAATCATCAGCTCTGTACTAATATGTTCCACAGACACTATATTCTTCTTTATTTTTTTATGAAGAGCAAAGTATTTAATATCAATATGCTTACAAGCACTTATACTCTTCGTATTGTTGGAGAACCTTACTATAGAATTATTATCATAATATATTTTAATTGATCTATTAGCTCGTATTATTGGAAAACTTTAATTCAGAATTATTATCATAATATATCTTGATTAGTCTACTAATAGAGTCAATAATTTTAAGTTCTTTGATAAAATTCCATAATTAGATGATTTGTGAGGAAGTTTCATAATAGGCTACATACTCTGCTTGCATAGTTGATGTTGCGATAAGACCTTCTTTTGCACTCATCCATGATATAGTATCTCCTGTAAATAGAAAGATATAACTGATGATAGACTTCCTACCATCGGTGTATCCAGCAAAGTTTGAAACTGAATAGCCAATAACTTCAAAAAGATCAGATTGTCTGTAGGTGGGTCTTTATTTTTTTGTACCCTATAGGTAACGCATGACTTTCTTTATAGCTTTTTAATGCTTCATTCCTGGATCATATTGATAATACCCCAACATTGATATAACAAAAGCAATATTTGAACCCATATAAATCTAAATATGATTCAAATTCCCAACAATAGATATATAGGTTATAGACATCATTTCCTTCCTTTCTATCTCATTTCTTGGATACTAAAGTATATTAAGTTTATCACTTTTTACAATTGGAGAACCCCATGGAAAATATTTTTCCATCCAAAATTACTCTAATACTCTAGTGATATAAGTCTTTTGAGATAACCCAAGTAATCCTAAGAATCTATCTCTATGAATCTTAATTTCAATAACATTAGCAGCTTCACCCATAATTTTTTATTATAAAATTTTATGATAGAAACTATTTAATTTTCTTAAGTAAACCAAGATCACTACTGACAACAAAAATATCATCCACATATATACAATACCAAAATTATGAACTTACTACCATTGACCTTCAAGCATATCATTGATCAATAGTATTTTCTCCAAACTCAAAGAAAGTGATTATCTCATTAAATTTGAGATACTACTATCTAATAGCCTATTTAAGTCCATATGCAACAACCCAAGATCTCACCCAAAAAGACTAGTCGGAAAGTATTATTTGGATTTTCTAGTCTTATATAAATATCCAAGATCTTTTCAGCGAATAACCAATGTGGAATTAACTAAACTTCCATATGGATCCTCACATAGTCCCTCTTTTAAGCTCTGGCATCCTCATTAGGCTAAGGTTCTAAATCTATACTTTTATTTAAAAACATCACGATCGATCCATGGACAATCTAATGAACTCATGCTGTAGTATCCCCTACTCACATGGTTATGGACTAGATCAGCTCTGATATCATTTATAATAATCTAGGATCTCTTTCAAAAAGACTAACTGAGAGGTATTATTTAGATTTCTTAGTCCTCTATAAGTAACCAAGATTTTTTCAGTAAATAACTGATGTAGAACTAAATACAAGCCCGCACGGATCCTCACACGATAGACAAAGTTTTTTAATCTACAAATAATGTGCTCTTATCTACTGATAATAAGTCTCGGGCTCTTGTCTATTAACAACAAAAGTCTCAGGCTATTCCATGTTGACCTCTTCCTCTAGATCACTATTGAGGAAGATCATTCTCATATCCATCTAATGTAGCTCCAAGTCACAATGAGTCACTAAGGCCATAACAATCCTAAAATAGTCATTTGATGAAATAAGAGAATAAGTGTCTTTAAAGTCAATACTCTCCTTTTATGTGAACCCTTTGCCACAAATTTAGCTTTATAGTATTCAACCTTACCATTAGGATTCTTATTGGTCATATAGATTCATTTACAACCTATTAGTCACACACTTTCAGATAGGTCAACTGATTCCCAGACATGGTTATAGCTCGATACTTCTTTTATGGCATCTAACCATTGTAAAGAGTTCTTATCTTTAATAGCTTATAAAAATATCTTAGTATTATCATCATTTTCATTTATATCAGTTAGATATGCTACATAATCTAGAGATATAATTGATTTTCTTATTCTAGTAGATCTCTGGATAGTTGTCCCTTAATCTACTTGTAGCGGTAATTAGATAGTTGCTTCTTCGATAATAGAAACTCTATAGGATGGAACTTGATGAAGTAGTGGTCCCTCTTGAATATTATCGTGAAGAATAATAATAGAAATCATTACTTCAATTTACTTTTCATATACAAAATATATTTCTTGTATTTTCTCAAAGATAATATCTCAAAGTTCTCCACTCGCACTAAAAATGCCATGCTTTAGAAATCTATCTTTAATACTTTATATTATCTGTGGTGTACAAGATGGATAGTAGAATCTATACCGTTTTGACCTCTTAGGATGACCAATGAAAAATCACTGGTCATTCTAAGATCAAACAGCTTTTTTGTTGGTTATAAATATTGACTTCTACTGGACAACTCCATATATGTGTATATCCCAAACTAGATTTTCTATCAGTCCATAGCTCACGAGGAGTCCTTTGAACTGCCGTAATAGGGATCCTATTTAAAATATGTATAGCTATCTTTACAGCTTCACCCTAGGACTGGGTGGTTATTAATTAGCCTCTAGGCTACTATGGCCGATGCAAACTCAAAGGCAGGAGGATACATAGGCCAAACATAAATCATATTATTAGATAGGTAATTCCTGGCTAACAATGACTAAACCCTCCTTGATGATGATCAACAAAATTCAGACCACCATTAAATCTTTCGCTGTAATATTGAAAAGAAGGCATAATTAGCATCTTATTTGTGGATGTTAAAGTAGTGGAGTAGAATGTGTGAGTCTTTGGATTAGTTAGCATCTGATTTTCTTCTGAGGGACATATTTGCTTCAATTTCACCATCTTTGGCTTGCGGACCAGTTATCTAATGGAATGAAATTGCTGGGATATCCCTTGATAAAGAATTGATCACCATTATTTCATCATTAAGATCACTAGCTTCACCAATCATTCATTTATCATTCAAATTATTAGACTCATTAGTTCTATGTAAAAGTTAGGAATTGGTCTAATACATAGGATCATATAGCTTTGTGATGCCAATCAGGGTAAGCATCTTAGCCTGAATGGCTCAAGATAAGCATCAAAGGGACTAGATATATATGGAGGTGTTTTGACTTGTAGGCAAGCCTTTTTAGTGTTACACTTGAACCAACATTTGCAATCTGCAATTTTTTGTATGTATTTGAAATTATAAACTGTTGCATATGTATCAACACACTAAAAATTGCGTAAATAATGATTGGCTTTTCTAATTGGCCAATGACGATCTTGTCATAAGTGGCTAAGCTATGTTAAGAGAAGTAGCAAAAGAAGAAAGAAAGTAGGTGCTCTCTCTCCCTCACTCACTAATGGATGAGGCTAGCTCCATCAAAAAAAGAAATTGTTGCATATGTATCTAAACCTTTAGTCATTTTAGATTAGTGCAAATGCACAGATAGTTACCCATAGTGATCCAATTTTTTTTCAACCCATAGTGGAGCTCAAGATATGCTCATCCCCTTACTTTTTTATTTCAACCTTCATCTTTTTATACTTATATAGATGACTTGGCATAGCCCATTGCATGCGCTATCTCAAAATTCCACTTTGCCGGTTCTTATTAGGAGAGAAAGAGATCTTGTGAAGCTTCTATTGGAATTTATCTGATTGAGCCCTTTTAGATGTGACCCACACTAATGCACATTAAAATTTGTTTTAGTTGTTTTAAATTGATTTGGATTTTAATTGATTCAAGATAAGCCTCTGATATAGTGATGAAATATATTTTGTGTTGGTTGCGATAAAATTAAATTCTATGCCCATCTTAGTCTTTGTAACTAACTTTGATACTACTTCTGACGGATAGGACACATGATAAAAAACATCTTAGAGACTTGGTTTGAGGACCCATGTAAATGTGTCAGAATTCCACTTTGCCGATTTGTATTAGGAGAGAAAGAGATCTTGTGAAGCTTCTATTGGAATTTATCTGATTGAGCCCTTTTAGATGTGACCCACACTAATGCACATTAAAATTTATTTTAGTTGTTTTAAATTGATTTGGATTTTAATTGATTCAAGATAAGCCTCCAATATAGTGATGGAATATATTTTGTGTTGGTTGCGATAAAATTAAATTCTATGCCCATCTTAGTCTTTGTAACTAACTTTGATACTACTTCTGACGGATGGGACACATGATAAAAAACATCTTATAGACTTGGTGTGAGGACCCATGTAAATGTGTATTTAGTCCTACATCGGTTATTTGCTAGAAAGAGCTTGTATGCTTATATAAGACTAAGAAATTCAAATAATATCTTTTAGTGAGTTTTTTCGGATAAGGTCATACAATGTTACATTTAGTTCCTAACCAGACTGCTTGTGAGGTCCTCTCCATTGAAAATATTTTGAGTTGAGTTTCAAAAACTAAGGTACTACTCATGGACAACAAAGAGCACGTCAAGATTTTCTTCTCATAATTGCACTTAGGTTGGTATCAAAGATTAAGACATCAATGGCTTCAACTTCTTATAAGTTTTATTGCTTGATATAGTTTAATATTATAGTATCAGAGAAGGTTATTTAGCTTGAATATTGAAACCTTTTTTATTGAATTAAATATTGTCCACAAAGATTCTATAGATATAGACTTGCGAGTTGGGACTAGCCACCTTAGCCTCATGGCCCATCTAAGGAATCGTTCTTGGACTCCATGGCCATGGTAAAGAAGGCTATTGTCTTTTTGGGCCTTGAATCATTCTTTAATAAAACAAAAGAGAGAAAAGAAAGGAAAAGATATGAGGGTTGACATTAGATCTCCGACCGTGCCTTCCTCCTCTCCAATAGACTAGTCGAGAGGCACAAATGATGACCAATAATAGTGGCTGATGAGTCAATGGCATCCTCTCTAGGATACGTAGGGGTGTGCAAGTAAATTGGTCAAAGCGCAAAATTGACCCTAGTTGCTAACTTTGGTTCAGTTTAGGTCAAATCTTTTTAGATTTGGTTTAATTTTGGTTTAAATTTTGAAAAACTCAATTTAAACTAAACTGATCTGTATATATCAATATAAATTAATGATAAATCATAAGCTGTCTTATTTTCTTAAAGGAGGTTGCAGTCCTCTCAAATTTAGTCTATTTATCCCATCTGTAAGCTGCCCATTTAGCCCATCTCGTAAGATACCCATTTAGCATGGTTAGAACTTAAAATAGATAGAAATCTATTTAGATTATTACATAAGCTGCTTATTTGATAGAATCCCAATAGCCCACAATCCAATAGATTGAACTAAACCCACTGATTTTTTGGATTGGTTTAAGCTAGTTTTTTCATGTAGTTAGTTTGATTTTGGTTTTCATTTTAGGATACCAATTCAAATCACTTGGATTTGAAGATTGATCCTAAACTGACTCAAACCGAACCATATCCATAATCTTGGGAACTATGGAAGTGAATCAGCAACCAACTTCTTCATGGATCTTCCAAACCAGTGACCTACTTTTTGTTCATTATGCTCATTGGTGGCTGCTCCTAAGGAGGTAACAAGGCACGTCAACTGATGGTGTTGGCTTTTGAGGAAGCACCAAATTAAATCGGTCTACTGGTACTCTATTCTTCCCTTTTTTCTCCATCGATCTTCCATCAAACTGGCCAATTACTGGCGAATCATTGATCATGAGATTGATTTGGGCCTATGCCACACTGATTGGGTTGAATAGTGGCACATCATTGGAAATTAGCTGGCGAGGATCCACCATTTTCCACAATATGCTTCCACCACTCTCAATCGAAAAAGAAAGAGAAAGAAGGGAAAGGATATATAGTTTTAGGTTTTGGATTGTTGGAAAATATATTCCAAAGCCAATCATCAGCTTGTTAATGATTGAGCTAATCATATAATTGTATATGATTTATTATGAATAAAAAATTTATTTTGACTTTTCATCACAAGTTTATATTTTTCTTTTATAAATTTTTGTATTATGATGAAGTTCTTAGGACTATTTAGAATCAATAAAGAAAGAATTTATCATTTAGTCCTTAAATATATTTGTGACCAAATGATACGTTGTTATCTAGGATGATAATATTTATCAAGTGTAGATCGTTATATGCCATATAGATTAGTTATCCTCTTAACCAAGGAGTGTGGAGATATTGCTATGGTACGCAGGTGAGATATAGAGATACATTATCACAAAACGTGATCAACTCTAGAGTATTCTACTATCAAGATTTGCTCCAAAGAGATATGGATATAAGTGTCCTTCCAAGCTGAGATCACCACGGTGACTTGCAAGCAACTCACTATGCTTTGATGCTGGACTACCTAAATTTTTAATTCAATAATGAAAAATTTTTAAGCACAGTCAAGTACTTGTGAAGTCGATGTGTGGTCAAGATAGGATTGGCCACTCCTGATTTCAAAAGATGTATTGTATTATATTTCAATTTAGCAAAACTTTGGCCAGGATAGCCTTTATGAGAAGTCACAGAACTGATTGCGTTAAGACACATTATGGATGTACTTCTTCAGAATTGACAGTTTAACTCTAAGTAATCTTAAACATAAAGATCAAAGAAATGAATTATATGGTAATCATATTCGAATAGATTCTAGAATATTGCTTTACATATATTCGATCTATTCGAATGTCGAGTACCATTACTAGATGGTCACTTTGATTAGTATAAAAATTTATTTCTATGCTACCAATTTTGATTCAAACCTATCTATAAGATCACATACATTAGAGGTTTCTATCTGATCGGATGGTTGATCAATGATTATGAATCATTTCAGGATTAGA
The DNA here is from genome assembly GCA_006176705.1 of Cocos nucifera. Lineage (NCBI taxonomy): Eukaryota > Viridiplantae > Streptophyta > Magnoliopsida > Arecales > Arecaceae > Cocos > Cocos nucifera. The sequence goes on from QRFJ01004649.1 coordinate 191,839, forward strand.
TCATTAATATGATTAGTGATTGATCTATTGCAAGTGTTGTAAAAGGATTAATCAGTAATTAGATTGCTAATTAGCTCAATTTAATTGAGCATTAGGATTGAGATCAAGTCTAATTGAATAAGATTCAATTTGATTTGATTTGGACTTGATTAGGTCAAGTCTAATTGATTTACGAGATGAGCCAATTATAAGAAAAATCAATTTACTATTCAATTAGGATTTGTGTGCACCTAATTCCTAATTGGGCTAGGATTTAAATCAGAATTAGATATAATTTAATCAAATTTAAATAGGCTTCTAGTTGGACTATGATCATCCTTAATTAGGTTGCACCAATCTTAATTTAATTGGGGTTAGAATTGGTTTGACCAAAGAATACATGAGAGCCTAGTTTGACTGGGACTCTCTTCCTTCTCTCTTGCGCCAAGCACCCAAGCCTCACACCACTTATTCTGAATTTTGTGTGTGAGTTTTCTCATGCCAATGAAGTCCCCACACATCCCTATATCTCTGGATTTGGAAATTAGTTTTGACTAGATCAAAATAAGAAAGTTGTTTTGACCTAGGGCTCTACTTAATAGAGTTTTAATATTTCCTAACTCTATCCTTTCTTGGTGCCTAAAGAGAATCAGATTTGATCTAATTCTTGGGCATGGAAAAGAAGGTTTTGAGCATGAATATTTAGATATCCCATGCTAAAGGAAATAAAGAAGGCACCCAAAAGTTGGGCGCCCCAAGTTTCATATTTTGGAAATATATCTTTCTAGGTATTTGACCTAGACTAGGACTCTTCCTTTTCTCCCTATTTAAAAGGACTTAAGGCATGGGATTTTCAAGAGAGATTCACCATGAAATATCAGAGTGGGGCAAGGAATATTGGCTGCAAATACCTTAGGGGTGTGGGCTTTCTTTAGGACAACAACCTAGTGTGTCCTAGTGAGAGAAAAGAAACAAGAGATGAAGGGTTTCTTCTCTAGGACTTTTCTTCCTCCTTCCATATTGAAGAAGTTTCGGTGCTTGCACAGTAAATGCCAAAACTCCCCATCCAATGAGCATGAAAAATCAGAAAAAGACTTCGGCAGTCACCATTCTTTATACTCCCTTCCTTCAAACTTTGAACTTAAGAGTAGGAGGACTATTATTAGGATTAAATCCGCTCGTGCCAAAGTTTGACCTGGTCCCAAGGCAATCCCAGGATGGCCAACCTTCAATCAGCCAATTGATCTTCTAGACTTCATGGATAAGCTGCAAAGCCTACGAAGCATTGTGAACTCCGCCCAGATGAGCTTAAATAGTAAAAGTGATCATTTTCCACTTGACAGTAAGGCTTGAGTAGCAGACCCAATCAATTCGACTCTATTCAGTGACAAGTTATGAAGACAGCCAAATTCCTCCATTATAAGTGATTGGCTCCTTCCAACCAAACTTCTTCCAATCATCCAAAGGGCTTCCTCCAGTTGAACCCCATCCAATCGCTAAGCAGGCTCCTTTCAGTCGAATTCCTTACTATCATCCAGAAGGACCTCGTCAGCTATGCAGATTCAGCTCCTGACAATGAAAATCAATCGACATGCAGGCAACCTTAGAGAAGCTTGAACTTCTCTAGAACTGTTATGATATGAAGCTCTTCATCACCAATAGCTATTCCATTGAAACTTCAACTATGAAATCCTAACAGACTAGCATATCACAACGGATACTATCTTTCATAACAAACTCCATGTGGCCCCGAATAGCCTACTACCAGGCAGTTACAGTTGTCATCATTAATTTGTTACGAGCTCCATCTATATAAGAGATCCTCAAGATACATTTTCTCTCGAAGCTCTAAACTCTACTTTAATTTTTCAAGTGCTCCATTTTTGTTGGTCAGAAGAGCTGACTTGATCATCAGAGAGTCCTATTGGAGCCACCCTCCACTCCAGTTAGGACTTGTCTTGTAGGTCACTGGTGGCAATCTTGTTCTCTCTAACTTTAGTCTAATTTCGACGTCAATCAGATTCTGCACTAACAAAATTGGCACTAAAGGAAGGATTGTCATTTAATTCCTTGTTCTTAAAGGAGTGCTTGACAAAAAATTCTCTCTGCCTCCACTTCTTCTTCTTTTCCAACTAATTTTGCAAGGATGCCACTCAGGAAAGCATCGACGAGGTGATCTACTACCTTCATGATCAAATCTCATCTAGATCTGTTAGGTCCTACTCGATCTCCAGTATCTCAGGCTCCTCCATCAGTAGCAGTGGTGGACATGGAGCAGTTCAACTTGCTGATCCAGCAAGTTAAGGGCCTTACAGAAGTAGTACAGGCCATGTAGTAGCTTCCGGCATTAGTTCAATTGGAGGAAACCTTGCTAGAGTACTAGGATCTAGTGCTCGGATGACCCACCTGGGTCAGTCATTTGGTGACCCCTAAAAAAGAAAAATAGAGGGTGGAGAGACCTTGTTCAAATCATGATTCCACTCCTGGAGGATCCTTATCTCCATTCTGCTAGAAGACTCTCAAGATCCTTGATCGAGAGGATCTGGATCAAAGGTTTCAAGAAATGAATCGATGGATCAAGAAATTCTGCTATGCTTCCCCCACCTACGGCAATGATATCTACACCGACCCTTGTTTCTTTCAGAGAATCATGCAGGAGTCAGTCCCACTAAACTTTAAGCTTCCTTAATTCGAGAGCTACAATGGGACCACTGATCCAGTCGACTATCTGGAGGCATTTTGAACCATGATATTGTTCTATGGCACACCCGACGCCATCCTGTGCCGACCCTACCCATCTATCTTGAAAAAAGTGATGAAAAATTAGTACTCGACACTGAAGCTAGGTATGATTTTCATCTTCAATCAAATGAGCCATCAGTTTGTAGCTCATTTCATCAGCAATCGACGTCCAAGATGAGGTTCGAATTTTCTCATCAACATTAAGCAGAAAGAAAGATAATCCATCTGAGCCTTCATCAGTCACTTCAATGCTGCTGTCCTGGAGGTTAAAAATCCAGACCAATCCATCGCTATGGCTGCATGAAAGGGCGATCTTTAGAAGAATGATCTTCTATCCTTTCTGAAAAGAAAGTACTTCAGAAACTTTGCTGATATGCTAGCATGGGCTGAAGGTTATGCCCAAGCTGAGGAGGCCTTCAAAATGAAAGATGATGATATTACCGTCCACAACATCCCACGCATCACCTAGTTTTGATACTAAATTATAAACCCATGATATCGCTCGAACGCCAATCATCCTTGACATCACAAGCATCGATACCATGTTGTGAAAGCCTCTGATCTTTAGCACGAACCTGAAGAAACCTATGAGGTTCTCTATGGGCAGCAAACCATAGATCCAACACCTAGATCTATGCTGGGGCACCTCCGTCATTGGGCTTGAGGGAGGCACCCCATCTCTCTAGGATTTCTTTAAGAACCTAGGGTAACTACACTAGAGAGAAGAGAAGAAGAGAGAATTAAGGGAGAAAAGATCTATATTCCATAGCATAATAAAACCATAATACAACCTATGTATTTATACATAGCCATTAGGCCCGACCAAAAAACTCTCCAACTAACCCAATACATGAAAGCACTCACCGAGCCTACGTACACCCATGTCTCTCATGCTCTCATCATCTAGATCTAGACCTAATCCATACATGAGTTAGCCTTCTTAAGACCTCTCAAACCAGGCCTTAAGACCCCTAGGATCAATCCAAACCCTAGCTCAAAATAGACTCTCATGTAACTCTGCCCGCACACTGAGCCGGCTCAGTCCCAGCACTGAGCCGGCTAAGTTCCACTGGGTTGGCTCAGTCTAAAACTAAGCCGGCCCAGTTCTATGCTGTGCCAGTAGTCCCAAACATGTAGCTCTCTATTTTTTCTATGCTCTGAGACTTAGTCATTCAGTTTTGGACTGAGCTGGCTAACCTACAGAAAATATCCTTTCTACAATCTTGATTCTCTGACTTTGATTTCTTACTTCACCTTGTATCTCAGATCTTCGAAGCACCAACCAAGCCCCTAGAATCTCTAGAGCCAACATCCTGACTCCTCCCGTGGCCTCCCAAAGCTTAGGAGCACCATAAATCCCTACAGACAAGGCTATGAGAGAGTAGCAGGTAGGCAAATCCAACAAGCCTGTAGTTGAAGAAAAGTCGAGTAAAGCTTGACCGCACTCTAGAACTCCTCCTGAGCATAAACGAGTTCGGACTCCCTTCTGAGCTCGTCAATAAAAAGCCTTGATCGAAGGGCACGATGGAACTCTCTTCTTAGAAGATTTCATAACTATGCTCCCCTTAATGCCCCGAAGACACAAGTATTGATGAAAATTAAGGAGCAACTACCGAGGCTGAAAAGAATGTGCGCTCATCCTGGTAAGCACAATCCTAACAAATATTTCCTCTAGCATCATGACTACGATCACGATATCGAAGAATACATTCAACTCCAAGACGAGGTCAAGGAGCTCATTAGGCGTAGCCGGCTTGATCGATTTCTACGACATTGGTTTGAAATAAGGGAAGATTGATCGAGGTCACTACCACAACTAGAGCCACCAAGGAGGGAGGAGCAGTAAGGAGATCAACCCCCACTGGACATCATCAATACTATCTCTGGGAGACTTCGATGGAAAGAGGCTGGCAGATCAGCAGAGCCGGCTAAAAGGTAAAGAACTACGGAATCCATTGCTTTTACTAAAGAAGATGTGCAAGAAATTTAATTTTCTCATAACGACACGATTGTAGTTTCTTTAAATATTATAGATTATGATGTACGCCGCATTCTTATCGATAATGGAAGCTTTGTCAATATCTTGTTTTATGATATTTTTTCTGAAATATCCATACCTAATAGCCGATTGGGACCAATGAACTATCCATTGATAGGCTTCACTGGTGATGCTGTGCCAGTTGAAGGGATAATTACTTTACCTATGGTTACAGGATGATACCCAAGATAGTCTAAGGCACAGATTGACTTTTTGGTGGTAAGAACTCCTTTCGCTTATAATGTTATTCTTGGCTGATCTGGTCTAAATGCACTTCGGACAATTGTATCAATTTATTACCTGAAAATGAAGTTTTCAATAAACTACAGGATCGGAGAAGTAAAAGGAGATCAGGCCCTAGCCAGACACTGCTATATGATTGCTGTGTAGGGAGAAGGTTAGTCAGATCCTTATCCAATGGATGGACTTGATGTCGTGATGATCTTACTGAAGAACAGGGCGAACCTATGGAAGATCTCATCCCAATCTCATTAAACAATGGAAAGGAGGATCATATTATCTAGATCAGCGCTAATTTGAAGGGAGAAGTCAAAGAGCAGCTCGTCATCTTCTTGCAAAGAAATATAAATATTTTTGCTTGGGTCCCAGCAGACATGTCCGAAATCAATGCTGAAGTTATGGAGCATCATCTGGCTGTTGATCCCAAATATCAGCCAGTGAAAGAAAAAATGCATAGCTATGCCCCAGAGAGATAGAAGGCAATTATGGAAGAAGTTAACAGGCTCCATAAGATCGGATTCATCCAAGAAGTCTTTTATCCAAACTAGGTCTCCAATATAGTCTTCGTCAAAAAAACAAACGGTAAGTGAAGAATGTGTATAAACTTCAAGAGGTTGAATAAAGCCTGCTCAAAAGATAGCTACTTCCTGTCTAGAATTGATCAACTAGTAGATGCGACTTTGGATCATGAGCTCCTCACTTTCATAGATTCCTTCTCTGGCTACAACCAAATTCAGATGGCATCAGAAGATGAAGAGAAAACTGCTTTTATTACTGACCATAGCCTCTATTGTTACAAGATTATGCCCTTTGGACTTAAAAATGTAGGTGTGACCTATTAGCACCTGATGAATAAAATTTTCAAAGAGTAGATCGACCACAACATGGAGGTCTTTATAGACAACATGCTTGTCAAGAGCTATTCTTCAAAAAATCATATTGTCGATCTTGAAGAAACCTTCAATGCCCTTTAGAAGTATAAGATGAAGTTGAACCCGACCAAGTATATCTTCAGAGTCACCTCGGGGAGGTTTCTAGGTGATGCGTGCTAATTTATAGCTATGGCAAGTGCTCCAGTCGATCAAGTAATAAAGTGAATGAGTAGAGTATCATTCCTAGAGGATTGAAAAATAAGTACTGAAAAGCTCTTTTCTATGCTTTATTTAGAAGATCGATTTATGAGAATAAGAAATTAAAGAATAAAATAAAATAATTTTTTTTTAAGAAAATAGAGAGAGTATAAATTATTAGAGTTTTAAATTTAAGAGCAATGGTTTACTAAGGCAATCAGTTCACCAACTCAGTCAATATAATATTCAGATTTTTAGATTAATTTTATTTCATGTGACGGTGGAGTCTCCTAATTTATTCACTACCCTTTGGTCCAGACATAGCAAAACTATTAATATTTATTAATTATCCTTTGATCCAGGTATAATTTAAATAAATATTAATGCATTAGGTTTTGTGAAACCCTCTAATTAAAATACGCTGCGTCCAAAGCGCACTAAAATTTTTGCATGCATATGAATTCTAATTTGATTCATAATACAAGGTATATAATCAAGAAGCAATAACATAGATGTACTTGGTCCGTAACATCTATGTTCATCAGATCAATTAGAAGATGGCCAGTAATCTAAAAGCATTAAGATCAGATTTATATACTCCTCATGAATAAAATTTTTAAAAATAATTACACTGAATATTGCATCAAAAGAGTGCTACACCTTAGTCTTAGTAAAAAAAAAATTAGTTCATGGTAATAAGTTCAAAAATAGTAAATAAAATAAAAAGCATAGAGAAATTAGACTATTTGATTGCTGAAATTGATTCTCTGTTGCTCTTGATGTGGAGAACTTGGTGAAGAAGAAGATGCTCCTTTATCGATATCTTGATTGTCAAAAAAAAATCAAAAACCCTTTTTTATTTCTTACAAATCACTCTTCTCTTTCTACCTCTCTCCTCTCTTTCTTTTTGTTTTTCTTTTTTTTTTAACTCTCTCCCTTTTTCTCTTTTTCTCTGACTTCCCTCTCTCTTTCTCTCTCTCTCTCCTCATCTCTCTCTCTCTCTCTCTCTCTCTCTCTTTTTTCATGGCAACAACAGGTTTTTATAGATAAAAAATTTGATTTCCCCCCAAAATCCATCAAAAATTAGGTTTAAGACTTCCAAAGCAACTCAAATTAAGATCTGGGTAATTCTGTCCGTTAGATGTTGATTAAATGGTCCAAAAACCACTCAAAAATCTCTTAAAATAATCCAGATCAAGTTGGATTAATGCCAGCCATTGGATCAACCGTTGGATCAAATCTGGACCGTCCAATCACGTAGAAAGAGGCCTTCTGATCTTTAGTTTAATCAGTCGGATGAATCTCAAGCCATTGGATCTCGATCGGGAGCTGCGGATGCCGTTCCATCAGCATCTTCATTTCGACCGTCCGATCAAGTTTCAGTAAATGCCGCCCATTGGATCAGACAAAATTCCCAAATTGCCCTCCATAGACCATGCACGAGCCCAGTGTTGCGTGGACCGCCGCGTTCTTCAGTCAATTGGAGCACTTTTCTTGATGTGAAATGCTCGAAATATCCTCCGGTTGGTCCACCATGCACCGCAAAAAATGCTGACGTCATCCTGATGTTAGCATTGCATCGGCGGGTTGGTCTGCTGTTTCGGTTGAACCGGGCCGAACCGCTGAACCAGTTTTCTGAACCGATTCAAACCGAACCAATTTTTTTTTTTAAATTCAATTTTGGGCTCATTTGAAGTCCGTTTTGCTTGAAATTTATTTCATCTGAATCAGAAAAATAAGATCTTCACATTGATGGCCTTCTTTCCTGCATAAGATTAATAAAAATATCAATTTTTAAAGAAATAGATTAATTTATTTTATAATTTAATACTTTTATTAGTATATTTTTACCACTTATCACACCCTCCAACTTAGTCATTGCTAGTCCCTTAGCAATGTTTTATTTAATACCATGTTTCAATAAGATTATCCATCACAAAGATAAAATCTAGGATTAAAGGTCAAAAAGTTTAGAAAATACTGCTAACTAAGCATTGAGCTTCAGAAGCAAATTTTTCAGTCAATACAATTAAAAACTTTCTTAGAGTACATCAAAGATCTATAGCACTTGTGTTCGTGATGACTAACTTTAGCATTTCAGTATTAAATTAAAAGAACAAAAGTATCCTCTCTTATCACCTATTTTGGTCAATTTTCTATACATTCTCAATTTTATACTCATGAATTAAGGTAGCTTTCACACTGCCTTTTCTTTTCTTTTCTTTTCTTTTCTTTTTTTTTTTTTTTACTGTGCTGAGCATCCTGGCCTTTCCCTTCACCATTTTACGTGAATTTTCACACTTGACCTAGGTGCAGAGATCAGTTACTAGGCTTTGGGCAATCCACATATACTCTATCTTTTGCACTTTATTTTATAGGCAGGTAGCTCTTTCCTTAAATTCAAGTTTCTTTGATTAGAATGTATATTAATTATCAATTTTTCAGTGATAATTGAATCCTCAGTTGGCCTTATAATCAATACCTACTTTGCCTTGTTAGTGTGCATGTGCAATTAAAAAGTGCTAATAAGTCTTTTAATGACCTAAGTAGGCTGCTAAAAGTTGACCAACTAATCTACTTCTTTAACTCGTTACATTCATTAGCAAATAATTCTATCTTTTATCACTTATCCAGTTCTATCTTGCTCAAGATTTTCTTCTTGACACATGATTTTTTTTTTTTAACTTATTCTACATTGTCTTAAAGGAGAAAGAAAAATAAAGGATGCAATAAAGGATAGGAAGGAATACACCTGATTTGGTTCAGTCTGGTTCTTTGGAGCTTTGAAATTTTGCTTGAGCTCTCATTGATTTTTTTCTGCAAAATTGAAAATACACACCAGAGCAGTAAAAGAGCAACAATAAATTACTAAAAAATAAAAGAAAAAAAAATGATCAAAACTAAAAAGAAAAGAAACAACCTATCTAGTAGTTCTGATTTATAGTCTTCAGCTTGACTTTCTTTGAGTTCTAAAGTGGATCAATCTGGTGCCACTTCAATTGGAATACTTTCATGTTTGATCGAGTCCTCTTTCAATTTGACATTGCTTGCTTTTATAGTCTCAAACCTATTTTCTACAGAATTCTCATATAATGGATTGTCAATAATATCAATTAGAAAATAAGTTTGATTATCATCAGTTTGTTTAGTATCTTTGAAAACATTAAAAGTAACTTGTTCATCTTGGACTCTAAGAATTAATTTTTCTTGTTGAACATCTATTAAAGCTCCTCCAGTAGCTAAAAAGGGTCTCCCTAAAATAAGGGGTACATCATAATCTTCTTTCATATCAAGAACAATAAAATCAACAGGAAAAATAAACTTGTTTACCTTTACCAAGACATCCTCCACTATACCTCTTGGATATTTGATGGATCTATCAGCTAATTGAAGAGTAATAGTGGTAGGCTTTGGTTCTCCTAGACCCAGCTTCCTGAAAATAGAAAAAGGCATGAGATTAATGCTTGCTCCTAAATCACATAAAACTTTATCAAAACTACAATCACCAATAATGCAGGGGATAGTAAAACTCCCTGGATCTTTTAACTTCTGTGGTAATTTATTTTGAAGTATTGCTGAGCATTCTTCATTCAAATTTATTCTCTCATGCTCCTTCAGCTTTTTCTTATTTGTTAAGATTTCTTTGAGAAACTTGGCATACCTGGGCATTTGAGTAATAGCATCTACAAAAGGAATATTAATATGTAAATTCTTTAAAATTTTGAAAAAAGTTAGAAAATTTCTTATCTGGATGCTGTATTTGTCTCTCTGGGAATGGTAGTGGCGGCACGTAGGGCTTCACATTTGGATCAGCAAACGTATACCTGGAGACCATCCATCTGCTGGTTGTTTTGGTGACTGACGAATTTTAGTTGATGGTTCCTTATTTGTAGTTGGCTCTTCAGTCTCTTTCTTCTGATGTGGCTCCTCCAGCTTTGTACCACTTCTTAGGGTGATAGCATTGACTTGCTCCCTTGGATTTGTCTCCGTGTTGCTTGGGCAAGGATCCCTGAGGTCTCTCGGAGATTATCTTAGCCATTTGACCTATTTGCATCTCCAAGTTTCGAATTGCTGCTGTTTGGTCCTGCCTAAGTTTGGCTTCCAAATTTTTTATAGTTGCTTCTTGGTTTTGCATAAATTTGACCATCAGCTCTTCCATGTTGGACTTCTTTTCAGGTACTTGGAATCCTGGGGGTGGCTGTTGTGCTGCATTTTGATTACTCCATGAGAAATTTGGGTGCTGCCTCCACCCTTGATTGTATGTGTTGGAGTAGGGATTGTTTTGTTGCGGCCTAAAAAAATTACCAATATAATTAGCTGTATCAGTTGTTTTAGCAAAAGGATTACCTATCTGGCAATTGCTCGTATCGTGTCCTCCTCCACATAGGTCACAAGTAATGCTCTGAATATGCATAGCTGTTCCCTTTAAGTTGTTGACTTTGGCTCTAAGGGCTGCAATTTCAGCTAGTAAGGTTGGCACGCAATCTACTCCCTGCACAGCTGCTAGTCTTTTTGGCATCATGCATTCTGTCTGCCATTGATAGCTATTTGATGCCATCTCATCGATCAGATCGAAAGCTTCTTCCTCCATTTTTTGATTAATGGTTCCTCCTGCTGCTGCATCAATCATAGAATGATTAGTAGGAGATAAACCATTATAGAAAGTTTGTACCTGAAGCCATATGGGTAGTTGATGATGTGGACATCTCCTCAGCAATTTCTTGAAATGCTCCCAAGCCTCATATAGTGTCTCCATGTCCATCTGCATAAAAGAAGTGATATCGTTGCGCATCTTAGCAGTCTTGGAAGGTGGAAAGTACTTGGCTAAGAATTTTTGGGCTAGGACATCCCAAGTTATGATAGAACCTGCAGGAAGAGAATGAAGCCAACTCTTAGCTTTGTCCCGTAAAGAGAAAGGAAATAACCTTAATCTAATAGCATCATCCGACACCCCATTAATTTTAAAAGTATCACAAAGTTCAAGAAAATTAGAAATATGGGCATTCGGATCATCATGCACGTGTCCACTGAATTGGACAGTTGATTGAATCATCTGGATCATCGCCAGTTTTATTTCAAAGTTGTTTGCTCGTACAGGCGGTCTCCTTGATGCTCGAAGCTGCATCGGCTACAGATGGTGTGATGTAATCATTTAATGAACGATGTACTGGTCGAATAGCTTCATGCTGTCCTTCAGTCGCCATATCCAATCCTAGATTGATGTCGTTAGGATCTTCAGCTGCCATGTTTCTTTCTTGTTGTAGTCTTCTAATGGTCCTTTCAATTTTTGGATCTAAAGGTAGTAAGTTACTATGTCCAGTACGTGTCATGCACTAAAAATTTTTTTTTAAATAATAAAAATTAAAAATAAATTTCTAAAGTAAAGCTAGGATCAAAATTTTAATATTGTTTTAGACACAATCCCCGGCAACGGTGCCAAAAACTTGATGCGTGCTAATTTATAGCTATGGCAAGTGCACCAGTCGATCAAGTAATAAAGTGAATGAGTAGAGTATCATCCCTAGAGGATTGAAAAATAAGTACTGAAAAGCTCTTTCCTATGCTTTATTTAGAAGATCGATTTATGAGAATAAGAAATTAAAGAATAAAATAAAAAATAATTTTTTTTTAAGAAAATAGAGAGAGTGTAAATTATTAGGATTTTAAACTTAAGAGCAATGGATTACTAAGGCAATCGGTTCACCAACTCAGTCAATACAATATTCAGATTTTTAGATTAATTTTATTTCATGTGACGGTGGAGTCTCCTAATTTATTCACTACCCTTTGGTCCAGGCATAGCAAAACTATTAATATTTATTAATTATCCTTTGGATCCAAGTGTAATTTAAATAAATATTAATGCATTAGTTTTGTGAAACCCTCTAATTAAAATACGCTGCGTCCAAAGCGCACTAAAATTTCCGCATGCATATGAATTCTAATTTGATTCATAATACAAGGTATATAATCAAGAAGCAATAACATAGATGTACTTGGTCCGTAACATCTATGTTCATCAGATCAATTAGAAGATGGCCAGTAATCTAAAAGCATTAAGATCAGATTTATATACTCCTCATGAATAAAATTTAAAAATAAATCACACTGAATATTGCATCAAAAGAGTGGCTACACCTTAGCCTTAGTAAAAAAAAATTTAGTTCATGATAACAAGTTCAAAAATAGCAAATAAAATAAAAAGCATAGAGAAATTAGACTGTTTGATTGCTGAAATTGATTCTCTATTGCTCTTGATGTGGAGAACTTGGTGAAGAAGAAGATGCTCCTTGATCGATATCTTGATTGTCAAAAAAAAATCAAAAATCCTTTTTTATTTCTCACAAATCACTCTTCTCTTTCTACCTCTCTCCTCTCTTTCTTTTTGTTTTTCTTTTTTTTTCTAACTCTCTCCCTTTTTCTCTTTTTCTCTGACTTCCCTTTCTCTTTCTCTCTCTCTCTCTCCCTGTCTCTCTCCTCGTCTCTCTCTATCTCTCTCTCTTTTATTTTTCACGACAATAATAGGTTTTTATAGATAAAGAATTTGATTTCCCTCCAAAATTCATCAAAAAATAGGTTTAAGACTCCCAAAGCAACTCAAATTAATATCTGGGTAATTCTACCCGTTAGATGTTGATCAAACGGTCCAAAAACCACTCAAAAATTCTTTAAAATAACCCAGATCAAGTCGGATTTAATGCCAGCCGTTGGATCAACCGTTGGATCAAATTTGAGTCATTCGATTACGTAGAAAGAGGCCTTCTGATCTTTAGTTTATCGTCGAGATGAATCTCAGCCATTGGATCTCGATCGGGAGCTGCGAATGCCATCCATCAGCGCCTTCATTTCGACCGTCCGATCAAGTTTCAGTGAATGCCGCTCGTTGGATCAGACAAAATTCCCAAAATTGCCCTCCATAGACCATGCGCGAGCTCGGTGTTGCATGGACCGCCACGTTCTTCAACCAATCGGAGAACTTTTTCTGATGTGAAATGCCTGAAATACCCTCCGATTGGTCCACCGTGCGCCATAAAAAATGCTGACGTCATCCTGACATCAACATTGCATCAGCGGGTTGGTCTGCTATTTTGATCGAACCGGGCCAAACCGCTGAACCAATTTTCTGAACCGGTTCGAACCGAACCAATTTTTTTTTTTTTTGAAATTTAATTCTGGGCTCGTTTGAAGTCCGTTTTGCTTGAAATTTATTTCATCTAAACTAGAAAAATAAGATCTTCAAATTGGTGGCCTTCTTTCCTACATAAGATTAATAAAAGTATTAATTTCTAAAGAAATAGATTAATTTATTTTATAATTGAATACTTTTATTAGTATATTTTTACCACTTATCACTAGGGTTCATGGTGTCAAGACATGGAATCGAAGCAAATCCAAAGAAGATCTGAGCCATCTAAAAGATGACCATCCTGAAGTCAATAAAAGAAGTTCAGCATCTAACAGAAAAGATGGCAACGTTGAATCACTTTATTTTGAAGTCAGTCGAGCGATGTATACCCTTCTTTCAAGTTCTCAAATAGCCAAAAAAATTCTGCTGGATTGTTGAATGTCAACAAGCATTTGAAAAACTCAAGAGCTACATCGGCTCACCTCCTCTATTGGCTAAGCCAAAGCCCGAAGAAGGATTATTTTTATACCTAGTGGTCTCACCAACAATCCTTGCAGCAATCTTAGTCAAAGAAGAGGCAAAAGTGCAGCGATCGATCTACTATGTAAGTCGAGTCTTGAGAGATGTCGAGATCAGATACACTAAGTTAGAAAAACTAACTTATACTCTGCTGATTGTAGGCTGAAGGCTCCGACCTTATTTCTAGGGACATACTATAACTCTCTCCACTAATCAACCAATCAAGGCAATTCTTCATCAAACAAATGTCTCTGAAAGAATAGCAAAATAGACAATCAAACTTACAGAGTTTGACATCAATTTTCAACCTCGACCATCAATCAAAGCCTAGATATTGAAAGATTTTGTAGTAGAATGCACTATTTTGGATGCAGCCAAACTTGAACAAAAAAAGTTAGCATTCCATGGTTGCAGTCGAACTCTCCTGAAGAAAGGACAGACCTTCCTGAAGGTTTCTAGGCCCTATATATGGATGGCTCATCCAACGCTTCTGGTGCAGGTGCAAGTTTGACTCTAGTTAACCCAAAGGAAGTCATCACTGAATACGCACTATGTTTCAAGTTTCCTACAATAAATAATGGAACTAAATACAAAGCACTAATCGCTGGGTTGAAGATAGCCAAGGAGCTAGAAGCATGATGGCTCCAAGCTTATAGGGACTTCTAATTGATGGTGGGATAAGTCAATGATAATTATGAAGCTCGGAAGGAAAGCATGATAAAGTCTCTTGAAAAAATGAAGAATCTTACTCTTGCCTTTAGCAGTTTTAATATCAAGCAAATTCCGAGAGCAGAAAATGCTAGGACTGATCTTCTCTCCAAGTTAGCTACACTAGCCCCAAACGAATTAGCAAAAGAAGTTATTTTTGAAGTTCTGAAATATCCAAGTTTGGAGGAACCCTAGGTTGTAATGCAAGTTGACCATGAGCCCAACTGGATTGATCCATTTATCGCTTATCTCAAAAATGGTATTCTTCCCCAAGATCCAAAAGAAGCTCGAAAACTAAAAAATTAAGCTGCTCGATATGTTCTATATAAGAACAAGTTGTATAAAAGATCGTATTTCTTGCCACTCTTAAAATGTCTCTGATCTTCTAAAGCTGATTTTACATTATAAGAGGTGCATGAAGGAATATGCGGGAGTCACCTAGGGGCCAGATCTCTATCTCATAAATTATTTCGATAGGACTACTATTGGCCGATAATGTACTAAGACTGTGTGGAGTACATCAAAAAATATGAATGATGCCAAAAAAATACAAGTATTCAAACATAATCGGTCTCTGAGCTCACTCTCCTGAGCACCCCATGACCATTTGCATAGTGGGGGATGGACATACTCAGGCTCTTTCCTATGCATCTGGATAGCAAAAGTTTTTCTTAGTGGCAATTGATTATTTTACCAAATGAATCAAAGTCAAACCTCTGGCCAAAATCACTAAAGCTAAAGTATAGGACTTCGTTTGAAAGTCAATAGTTTGTAGATTTGACCTACCTTGGACTCTTATAATCGATAATGGGTGCCAATTTATAGGGATAAGATTTGCCAAGTTGTGTGAGGACCTGAACATCTTCCATAATTTCACGTCAGTAGCTCATCCATAGGCAAATAGGGAGGCCGAGGTGACCAACAGGACTTTATTACAAGGCATAAAGGCAAAGCTTGAAAGAGCGAAGGAAACTTGGATAGATGAACTCTATCATGTACTCTGAACATACCAAAGTATTCAAAGATTGCCAACTGGAGAGATTCTATTTGTCTTAGCCTTTGGAACTGAAGTAGTCATCCCGATTGAGCTTAAACTTTCATCAGCATGAGTCATGACATTCAATGAATAGAGAAACTCACAAGATCTTAAAGCTAACCTTGATTTGTTAGAAGAAAAATGAGAAGAAGCTTAAGTTTAGATGGCAGCTTACAAGCAAAAAGTAGCCCGCTACTATAATTTTAGAGTTAGAAGCAAAGCATTCAAAGTGGGAGACTTAGTGCTTCAGCAGACGGCTGTCTCATAACCACAGAACCAAGAAAAGCTCGCTTTGAATTGGGAAGGTCCTTATGAAATCAAGAAGGTCGTCCAGCCCAAAACTTACTATTTGAAAGAGCTTAGAGAAGCTGATCCCCACGATCCTAGAACTCGGAGAATCTATGAATGTACTATCAATGATTCCATCTCAATGAAATTTCTTTACTTTAATATTTTTATCCTTGGCGCAAAGCTATGATGATAGAAAATAACCTCCCGAACTTTGTCACTAGGCAAAGTCGACCGTATCAAAAATAGGAGGAGAACCTCATCCTGACATGGATGAAGACCTCTGATTATTTAAGATAGGAGGAAGGGAGAGGCCCTTACAATAGTCCTTTTATGCCCCCAATGATCTTGTTAGGGATAGGAGGAAGATCTTGCTTTAACAAGAGTTAAGACCAATCATGTCAGGAATAGGAGGAGAATCTCATCCTAACATGGATGAAAATCTTCAGTTATTTAAGATAGGAGAAGGGAAGAGGCCCTTATAATGATCCTTTTGTACCCCAATGATCTTGTTAGGGATAAGAGGAAGATCTCGTCCTAACAAAGATAAAAGTCAACCGTGTCAGAAATAGGAGGAGAATCTCATCCTGATACGGATGAAGATCTCTGATTATTTAAGATAGGAGGAGGGAAGAGGCCTTTACAATGGTCTTTTTGTGTCCTAATGACCTTGTTAGGGATAGAAGAAATTAACAAAGATAAAAGTCAACCATATCAGGAATAGGAGGAGAATCTTGTCCTGACATGGATGAAGATCACTAGTTATTTAATACGGAAGGAGGGTAGAGGCCCTTACAATGGCTATTTTATGCCCCAATGACCTTGTTAGGGACAAGAGGAAGACCTCATCCTAATAAAGATAAAATTCAACTATGTTAGAAATAGAAGGAGAATCTTATCCTGACACGAATGAAGACCTCTGGTTATTTAAAATAGGAGGAGAGAGGCCCTTACAACGATCCTTTTGTACCCCAATGATCTTGTTAGGGACAGGATGAAGACCTTGTCCTAACAAAGATAAAAGTCAATCATGTCAGAAATAGGAGAAGAACGTCATCTTGACATGGATGAAGACCTTTAATTATTTAAGATAGGAAGATGAGAGAGGCCTTTACAGCAACCTTTTTTGTGCCCTAATGACCTTGATAGGAATAGAAGGAGGACTTTGTCCCAATAAAGATAAAGACCAATCGTATCAGAAATAGAAAGAGAACCTCATCCTAACATGGATGAAGACCTCCGATTATCTAAGATAGAAAAAAGATATTTTATCAACAACCATTTTGCCAAAAGATGAAGTGAGGAAAATAGAAAAATCAATATGCATCAAATCCATACAAAATAAGAAGATAACTAAGAAAAATATCATTTCATTCAGGTCGAAGTTCATTACAAGATAAAGGTCCATAAGACCAGTTAAAAAAAAGGGGGCGAAGGGAGACAAGTCCTATTCGGGGTTGGACTTTGGGCTGCCAACTCCAGCCATCGCAAGAGAGAGTTTCAGATCTTTAACCTCCTCCTCGAGTCTCTATCGAGCCGCCAAATTCTCCATCAACATCCTCTCCCACATGCATGACTTCTCCTCCATCTTCCTCAGCCTCTTTCTTAGAACTGCAGATTCAGCTTTGGCATCCTTCATGATGTCCTTCTGGTATGCTATTTGAATCTTCAATTCATATAGCTCAATTTTATCTTTTTCATGCATGGTAGATAAGCTCTCCAAAGTGCCTCTCAAAGAGAGAATCTTCTATGAATCTCTGCTTGAGCCAACTTGAGCTCTATCCGATAATTGCTGCTAAAGTTGGGCAATCTCACCATCAGCCTTTCAAAGTTTATGTTAAAGGTCAGCAACTTGACCACACTAACCTCATCTATAATCATTATATGAGTCTTCAGCTACTTGTAACTAGCCCTGTAGTTCAAAAAACCTTTTCGATCAATTCCAACCATATTCAGTCTGATTGGTGGATCATACCAAACTTCCTTCGAGTATTTGGATCTTCTCTTATGCGGCCTTCAGCTCAATTTTCAGAGAGCTTGCCTTGGCAGTTAAAGTCCAAGCTTTCTCATTGTTGAGCTTCTTCGCCCATTTTAGTTCTTCTATTAAATGATGCTTGTTATTGATATAATCCATGGAATCCTTCTTGTGCACTTGGCGTAAGCGAGTAACCTCGATTGTCAACTTTGAACAATTTTTTCTTGATTTTTGAAGCTCATCTTCCATCTTTTTCAACTTTTTCTTTAAATGATGAATTTTTTTTTCAAGTTACTAAATATGGACCTCAGAGGAACATCCTGAGGTAGTAGCTCAGCCTCGACTAGAGATGATGGATCATGGCTTTGATTGCTAGAAGAATTTTGAATAACACACACCATAGCACAAGTATAAAAAGAAGAAACATATTTTCATTGATTAAAATGATTTGTGTACATTAGAAGTAAAAAAAAAGGTATAATTATCAAAAATTTTCAACCTCGGGTGGTGCAGCGGCGGTCGAGATTGGTGCATTCTCTGCGACCTTAGGTTCGAGAGCAGATTCAGGGGATGTGCCTACAAGTTTAGAAACTTTGAGGGCAAGTTTGGTGGTGGGGGAGGTGGCACCGATGTTGGAGGGACCCGACTCTTCATCAGGCTCGTCCATTTGAAGGTTAAGGTCTATATCAAGAAAGGCATTCCTGGTGAAGGTGATCTTGATATCCTCCATAGTCTTGGAGGACTTGAAGGTCTCGACAGCCCGCTCCCTCTCGACGGCGACCTCCTCTTCAATCTTTTTCTTCTTCTCTTCCGCAAGAGTCAAAGCCGCCTTCAACCTTGCCGCTACTTCTTCTTCCTTCTATAGCGCTTTTTGAAGGCACTCAACTTTTGCAGATTGAACCTCCGAGGCATCCTTCGAACGGTCAACCTCGATCCGAACCTTCTCAATCTCTGCCCGAGCCTCCTAGAGGGCTCTAGAAGCCTCAACCTAACAAAGATCTGCTACCTTCGAGTGAGCGAACAAATAATGCCCCAACTATAGAGCGAAGACCAGGTCAGAACTTCAAAGGCACATTTGACATTTAATCAAGTTCGAAAAAATTGGTTGCCTCAAGGTAAGCAGTAAAAGACTCGTCAAACCTCTCCATATTCTCCATCCGAATCATCTTGTCAATGATGTGCGGAAAGATGTTGCCCTCCATTAGAGATTAGATGACCTCCCGATCGTCTAAAGAATCCTGCCCCTGGTCGGAGCTCTCACCGCGAGAATGCCCGACTTTCCTCCTGACCTTCTTGGCAACAGCATTTTTCTCCTTCTTCTTTTTCTTCTCCATAACTGTCCCCTACTCAAGAGGTGCAGAGGGAGCATCTTCATCGGGCAAGGTTGAGCTAAACATGGCCGCAATGATTTTTAAGGCAGGCATAGCCTGGATCAGCATGGCCGACGTCAGCTCTTTAATGCGAGCCTTCTTCGATTGTTCCCAAGCAAAACTATCCTTCCTCTTGAGGGACTTAATCTCTTTAGACAAGTAATTTCATTCTTCCGAAGTTATCTCTATGATAGAAATAGTTAAAGTCAGAGGAAAGAGCAAGGTATGATTGACTAGTTATGGGGTACTACCTATCGGATCTTGGGGACTAAGATCGAGATTGAATAAAGTCTGATCGTCCAGAAGTCCAAAAATTAGAGGAGTTTGATAGTTCTTCAGTTTATCAGTCAAGTCACGATCTTCTTTTTCTAACTCAGGAGCTCGATGGATCAAGTCCCTCATATTCCCCCAAGAAGGAAGTCCTAACTCTAAGAAGAAAAATGAAACAAAGAAAATTTTTTCCTTCTAATTGTGAATGGAAGAAAAACTGCCCTTAAGCAGCCCCTTCTTGCTGAACTGGGAAGAGATATACCACCAATCTTTGGTGGTGGAATGATGTTTGAAAGTGAAGAAGTTGAGAAATAGAGAGATCGTAGGTTGGACATCGGTCATGATGCATAAGAAAAGAAATCTTATGATGAACCTAAATGAGTTCGACACCATGAAAGCAAGAAAGATATTTAAGAACCTAAACAGGACTTCTACGAAAGGAGGAATTGGTAACCTAAGTCTGGTTCGAAGAGCCTCAACATATAAGCAAATGTGATCTAAAGGAGGAGAGCAGACTTGATCACTAGGATCAGGAAGTTTGAGCTCATATTCGAAAGGAATCCCAAAATAGATTCTAATTAAAGAAGGGTCTTCATACCGAAGTTTACAAAGGATGGTGTCAGGGATGAATGGAGGTCGGGATGTTTCTATAGGTTCGGTATCCTTATGGGATGGATCCATCAGGGCTGAATGAGATAAACTCCCAAAATAGATCGACCAGGATTCTTCGGTAGATATATAGTTAAATAAGGCTTCAAAAAATCCTCAAAAATCAAGAAAAATAAGATGCAAGATTTGCTTGAAGAAACCGAACGGATGAGGATACAAAAGATGCAGGAATAATCAAAAAAAGAGTTTTTGAACTAACCTAAATTGATTGGAAAGAGCAAGAAGACGGTGAGCATGATGAAAATCGAATGGGAGGATGCCTAGGATCGAAGAAAATGATGGAAGAGGCCGAAACTCATGAGTAAGAGAAAGATGAAAACTAGAAGAAGAGGAAGAAGATCTCAGTCGAAATGAGGCCCTGGAGAAAGAAGATGAGCTTAAATATCCCGAAGAGCCTGAGGTAGTTATGATTGCAAGTCTCCTCTAGTCAAGTCCTAATTGATGCATGTCCCACTCATCATGGCAGAGGTCTGATAGCTGATAGGTCCTTAATTGCATCATACCTAGGGCAGAGCTTCGATGAGAGTTTCGACAAATTATCTTTTTGGATCGTCATGTATTGAAGAAGCTTCGACGCCTGTGCAGTAAATGCCAAAACTCTCCAACCAACGAGCACTGAAAATCAGAAAATGACTTCGACAGTCGTCATTCTTTATACTCCCTTCCTTCGAACTTCGAACTTGGGAGTAGGGAGACTATTGTTGGGGTTAAATCCGCTCCTACCGAAGCTCGACCTGATCTCAAGGTAATCCTAGGATGGCCAACCTTCACTCAACCAGTTGATCTTCTAGACTTCATGGGTAAGTTGCAGAGCCCAAGAAGTATTGCGAACTCCATCTAGATAAGCTTGAATAGTGAAAGTGATCATTTCCCACTTCACTATAAGGCTTGAGTAGTAGAGCCTAATCAATCCAACTCTATTCGGTGACAAGTTGTGAAGGTAGCCAAATTTCTTCATTATAAGCGACTGGCTCCAATTGAACTCCTTTTGGATGAACTTGAATAGTGAAAGCTGTTGTCTAGGCAAGTGATAAACATTCAATCCTTACGCAATCCAGTTTGGCCAATCTTGAAGCTAGCCAAAATCCTTCCCAAACAGATCTCTTTCAAGTCAGGTCTCACCATCACAGATTAATCTTACAGCAGGAATCATTGACTGGTAGAGCTTCCCTCCTAGATGAAGTTTTATGCCTTACTGAGAGTAACAGATCTCAGTCCTATCGAATCTGAAATCTCAAATGTGCTAGTTAGAGTTAACAAAAGGATCTCGTCTTCAAATTATCCATTTGTAGACCACCCAAAGGGCTCCTTCAAGCCAAACTCCTTCCAGCCATCCAAAGGGTTCCTTCCAGTCACCCAAAGGGCTCCCTCCAGTCGAACCCCATCCGGTCGCCAAGCAGGCTCCTTTCGGCTGAATTCTTACTATCACCCAGAAGGACCTCGTTGGCTATCCAAATTCAGCTTCTAGCTTAATGAAAACCAATTGATATGCAGGCAACCTCAGAGAAGCCTGAACTTCTCTAGAACTATTGTGATACGAAGCTCTTCATCACCAATAGCTGTTCCATCCAAACTTCAACTATGAAATTCTAACAGACTGGCACATCATAACAATGGATACTATCTTTTGTAACAAACTTCACGTGGCCTCAAACGGCCTACTACTAGGTAGTTACGACTGTCACCATCAATTTGTTACGAGCTCCATCTATATAAGGGATTCTATAAATACGTTTTCTCTCAAAGCTCTAAACTCTGCTTTAATTTCCTAAGTGCTTCATTTTTGTTGGCCAAAAAAGTTGACTTGATCATCGGAGGATCCTACTAGAGCCACCCTCTACTTCGATCAGGACTTATCTTGCAGGTCACCAACGGCGACCTCGTCCTCTCTAACTCCAGCCCAGTTTCGACATCAACCAGATTCTACACCAACATTCCACATAACTTTGAGAGATCAGAGAAGAAGATCATCTCTCCCAAGTCCTCCACTGATTCTTCATCCCTTAGAAGGTTCAAGAGATCCGAAGAAGAACCATCAGGAAGGATCTGCAAAGTGCAAGCACGCTGTGCAGATCTTGTTGGAAAATGTATCCTAAAGCCAATCATCTAGATTATAGATGATTGAGCTAAATATAATTATACTTAAATTATTAATAAATAAAATTATTTTTTAATATTTTTCATCATTTTGTGCATCTTTCTATAATGAATTCTTTTGTGATGAAGTTCTTATGACTATTTAGACTTGACAAAGAAGGATTTTGAAGAAAAAATCCTATTTTCCATCGTAAGATCGAGCAGATCTGATCAGATCTGAGATAATTTTTTTAAAAATTTTTTAAATGATTCGACCTAATTTAAGAGTTTTCATATCTGATCATGGTGATCTAATATTAAAAATTAAAATAAAAATTAAATCAAATTTAAGTTTATACCTTGTTTGGATAATCTGATTTTCCTGCAATGATCCTGATATTTCCTGAGATTTTAGGAGCCACGCATGCGCCTAGCCTCTACTGATATCCACTCAAGAAGGATCTGGATATCTTCTCCTCATAAATTTTTTCTCCAAAGATCAGATATAAATTTGATCTGAAAGTCCTTCAAAAAATTTCTGAAGGCAGCGTATCCATCTCACAAACACGGTCGCATAGATGCTGAACTCTTCATAAATTTGATTGGATCTTCTTCTCAGATTTGTGCCTAAATTTTTAGACATGTAGAAAAGAGAGAGAAAGAGGATAGAGGGGGTGTGGGATATTTGGAACGTCAGCCTTTGGGTATAAAAAATATTTCTTACATGAAGAGCCTTGGCGCATGGGTTCTTATACAAAAGCATAACACCATGTTAGAGTCCCTCTTTGACCAAAATCCTTATTTCTTCAACCATTGGGACTCTTGGACCTGATCTCCATGAAAATCCCCATATCTCCTCTAATTTTGATGCCAAAAATCAATCTAGAAGGTGGCAGCATGAGTAGATAAGGAAGAGTCCACTATGCCTAGGACTCTTCCCTCAAGAGTTTAATCTGAATTAAACTCTATTATAACTCAGTCTAGATATCTCCAAAAATTATAAAATTTGGTACACCCAATAGATAATTCATGCTCCATCACATATCTAAAAATTAGATCAAAATAATTTTTATAGAATTTTCTAAAAACATCTAATTAGGTGATCCTCAATTCTCTCAAATAGGTCAACTTTTGACCCTAGTCTAATTTGACTATAAATGAATTTAATTTCTATAATTAATCTAACCTGGACTTATTCCAGTCAGATGAAAATAAACTCATTCAAAATATAGAAATGAGTCAAATCAAATTTGACTCACTTGCGATGAATCAGAAAGATTTCAGAAGGAGAAAGTCAGGCTCAATCATGTGCTTGCGCGATTACCTTGAACCTGATTGGATCTAATCCAAATCAATCAAACTAGGTTAGCTCAATTGATGACATCCAGACCCAAACCCTTGTTTGTATGATCTAGTTAGGTTCAGTTCTATATACTAATGAGATATGTCATGATCTTCATCATCGACATCATTGAAATACCTTTCATGGACCAGAACTTTTCTGATTCATACAATTAGAATGATTGATTATCAAAATTATTCTAATTGCTCCCAAAATCCACTAGTAATACCTAGCAGTATATGATGAAAATCCATCAAAACTGAAAGCAAACCTCTCAGTATAGTTACCTGTGTGATTGGGTTCTTGTATCTTGAGCCCCAATAGGATTAGGGTTAAGATGAACTCGTCAAACCCAATGTTCATCATATGAATTAATCATTCGATTCGAGTCCAACGTGAAACTCTAATAGAAACTCTTTCTATCATCTTCACTCTATCATGGCCATAGGCTTAAGAACTCAATTTCATGATAATCATAGGGCTACTCCTCATCTACTAAGATAGATAGATCCCCTTATTGGTGCAATCCAATTCCTACAATGAATATGCTATAGCCAAATACACCTTAGGATTCCGAATGGCTACGAGATCGAGTGATGATATAGTCAAACTATAACACCATCAAGATGAACTATCGATGCACCTCAAGTCAAAGAACCATATACACCACTACAACATTGAGTCAGTCATCGATGAGAAGGTAAACTTTCTTATGACTACTCGAGGTGGTCACGCTTAGTGCCCTCGTTCTCTAACAAGTACTTATACTCTCGCTCTGGTGTCTCCACACCATAGACTCAAGATACATCTATCCTAAGAAAGTGATCGTACATCAACCTTCTAGATCGATCACCATCCTCATGATGATCCTACGATCGGGAGCATTTTATGAGTTAATTATTAAAATTCATGTCTTAAATTTTCAACTCTTAAAAATATGAATTGTCATTACCATTAACTCAAAGGATGTATTATAGATACTTTTAAATACATACTATGATAGAAGATAGAAAAAACTTATTTATTAATTTATAGTTAAAATTATAAAATTATTCTTATAAGTGTATTATAAGTAACAGCCAATCTGGCTTCTAGGGCACACATCTAACAAACTCTCACATGACCTAAAGCCAATTGACTATAAATCTAAGTCCCATCTTCTCAAGGTGGGCTTCGATCTTCTGCTGGCATAATGACTTTATCAGTGGGTTAGTCACATTATTTATAGTGTTGACTCTCTTGACCTCGACGTATTCCTTCTCGAGGTAATCGCGGATGAGGTGGGATCACCGCTCGATGTGCTTGAATTTCTGATGAGACCTCGACTCCTTAGCTAGGAATATGGTGCTATTATTATCATAGTACAGAGGGACGGCATCTGATGGCATCACTCTAAGCTCTGCAATAAATTTCTTATACTAGAATGCCTTCTTTGCAGTTTTTGATGCAGCGATATATTCTGCTTCAATGGTGGAATCTGCTATCACCATCTGCTTGAAACTTTTTCAGCTAATAGCACCACCATTATAAATAAACAGACTTCCAGATGTCGACTTTCGATCATCTATATAGGATATAAAATCCGAGTCTATATACCCGTGGACCTGAAGTTCTCCATTACCAAAGACTAGAAACATATCCTTAGTCCTTCTCAAGTACTTAAGGATATATTTCATAGAAGTCTAATGCTTCTTTGCCTGGATTCGATTAATACCTGCTCGTGACACTCACAGCATGGACAATATCAAGTCGTGTACATAGCATGGCATACATGAGGCTCCTTATTGCTGAAGCATAAGGAATCTTGCTCATACATTTAATCTCCTCAGGTGTGTTGGGACATATCTTCTTGAAAAGATGAATGCCATGTCTGAAGGGCACCAATCCTCTTTTGGAGTTTTTCATACTAAACCTCTTTAGAACCTCCTCTATGTATATCTTCTATGAGAGACCCAGTATCCTATTTGGTCTATCTCTATAGACCTTAATTTCTAGAATAAATGATGCCTCTCCTAGGTCTTTCATGGAGAATTCTTTAGACAACCACATTTTGACCGTAGTCAACATGAGAATATCATTTCCAATTAGGAGGATGTCATCCACGTATAGTACGAGAAAGACAACAGTAGTCCCATTAATCTTTTGAAAATATAGGGCTCCTTCTCATTCTTGATGAATCCAAATGATTTGATTACATCATTGAAACAAGCATTCCGGCTTCGAGATGCTTGCTTAAGTCCATATATGAACTTTTAGAACTTGCAGACCTTATGATCGGTATCACTGGATGTGAAATCCAGCGGCTATTCCATATAGATATCTTCCTCAAGATATCCATTTAAAAATACCATTTTTACGTCCATCTATCATATTTTATATTCAAAATAAGCTGCAATAGCAAGCAATATGCCTATGGATTTGAGCATGGCTACTGGCAAAAAAGTATCCTGACAGTCAATCCCTTTGCGCTAACTATATCTTTTCACTACGAGCCTTACTTTGAATGTCTCTACATTCCTATCGGCACCTATCTTTCTTTTGAAGATGGACACCCAATAGGTACTATACCTTCAGGTGGATCTACCAAGGTCCAAACATGGTTCGAGCATATCGAGTCAATCTCTAACTTCATTGCCTCTAATCATTTCTCAAAGTTGATATCTGATATTGCCTCGTCATAGGTTTTGGGATCATCATCATGAACCCCTTTTTCTATGAGGAATATTTTCTTTACGTCCTCTAAAATAATATCTAAGTATCTTTCAAGAGGATGAAAAATCCTTTCTGATCTATGAGATGGATGAGGTAGTAATTGAACTGGCTCAATCTGATTGGATTCTATAGGTTTTTTGGCTCGTTGCTCTTGGGAGACTTTCTTCTCGAGCTTAATCTGTCTTCCAATGCCACTATCTTGAATAAACTATTTTTCAAGAAAGATAGCATGTCGACTCACAATCACATTATGATTTTTCAAAAGATAGAAAAAATATTCTAATAACTCTTTAGGATATCCAATAAATCGAGCTCTAAAGAATCTAGACTTTAATTTATCCGCCTGTTGTCTCTTGATATGGGCCGGACAATCCCAAATTCTAAGATGACTCAGACTTGATTTCTTACCATGCCATATCTCATACGATATGGTAGGAATGATTTTAGATGAAATCCTATTCAGTAGATATATAGCAGTCAACAAACTATGTCCCTAAAAAAACTCAGAAAGATCTGTGAAGCTCATCATGGATCGAATCATATCTAATAGGATTCAATTTCTCCATTTTGAAACTCCATTGAGTTGAGACGTTTCAGGTGAAGTCCATTAAGAGACTATGTCATTATCCTCAAGATAGTCTAGAAATTTTTGACTAAGATATTTGCCTCCTTGATCTGATTGAAGAGCCTTAATGAATTTTTCTATTTATTTTTCTACTTCGAGTCTGAATTTTTTGAACTTTTCAAAAGCTTCAGACTTATATCGCATCAAATACACATACCTGTATCGAGATAAATCATTGATAAAGGTGATGAAGTAGATATAATTATTCCTAACTGGCACATCAAATGGACCACATACATTAGTATGTACTAGGACAAGCAGGTCTGTGGCCCTTTGCCCATGTCCCATAAAAGGAAGCTTGGTCATTTTGCCATGAAGGCATGATTCTCAAATTGGATATGACTCAAAAGTCAATGGACTCAATAGCCCAAATTTTTTTAATTTATTAATCCTATCTTCAGCTATATGACCTAGCATAAGGTGTCAAAGATACCTATCATTTAAACTATCCCTAGGTCGCTTTGATCCTATAGCATTCACGTTATCCTCGATATTAAAAATAGAAACATCAATATGTAACTGATAGAGATCATTTATAAAAAAATCACTTACAATTTTATTTTTTCATAAAGAATATTACAACAGTCTTTATGAAAACTAATTATATAGCCTTCCTATGTTAAATATGAAATAGATATCAAATCCCTACTTGCTGTAGGCACATAAAAATAGTTCCTAAGTACTAAATCTAATCCTGATGGTAATCGCAGAGGATAGATTTTTACGACTACAGCAACAACTCTTGCATCATTCTTGAAGCATAGAATCATCTCCCCATCTCTCAGCCTCCTGCTATCCTTAAGACCCTGCATAGAAGTGCATAAGTGAGCACTAGAACTAGAGTCAAGCACTCAACTAGACGTAGAAGAAACCATTAGATTCTATAACGAGCATACCTCCAGAAGGATTTGCCTCCTACTTGTTCTTCAGGCTGGCTAGGTAAAGAGGGCAGTTTCGCTTTCAATGGCTATCAGTGTTGTAATGAAAATATTTTTCTTTATTAGCGGCTTTCTTCTTCGGCTCTGCCTTCTTCTTCTTTCCACCATCCATCTTTTACTTCTTCACAAACTTCTTCTTTCCAAAAGACTTTTTCTTGGAAGAAGTCTACTCCACAGCAAGTACTGAGCCTTTAGAATCTTTCATAGAAAGCTAAGCAGTAACCAGCATATTAATGAGCTCAGTCAAGGTATTCTGAAGTTTATGCATATAGTAGTTCATGAAGAACTGTCCATATGCATCAGTCAAGGACTGCAGAATTATGTCAGTCTGTAGATCCTGATCTAACTTGATATCGAGCTTCTCAAGCTCTTCTAAGTCCTTGATCATCATCAGACAATAATTTTGGACTGACTGTCCATCACGCATTTGAGCCTTAAACAATCTTTTAATGACTTGATATTTGGTTGCGCGACTTTGTTCACCAAACAATTCTTGCAGGTGAGCCAATATTTGATGGCTAGTCTTAATGTCTTCATATTGGTGCTGGAGCTCATCAGACATCAAGCCCAATATGTAATACTTGACTTTATTATTTTCATCCATCCACTTCTCAAGAGATGCTCTCTGATTAGCGGATGGATAGGCTGGTAAGGTGGGAGGACTCAATTCCAACACATGAGTCAACTTCTCAAAACCTAAAATAATTTTAAATTTTAGAGCCAATCTTTTTAGTTGGGTCCTGTCAGTCTATGGGTGTCCAGGATATGGGCTAGTGAGTTGGACGCAGACATTTTTTTGTAGAAAGTCAAAATTTTTAGTTAGATTTTATAATTAGACTTAATCAATTTATTTAAAAATTTTATTTTTAAATAAATTAGGTTTTTATTATTTACTTGGATCCCTATATTTTCTTGGTAGAGATGCAAAAATCTTCATGATTATTGATTTTTAGTGGATGGTGCAGTCTCACCAACTGACTCATCATCCACTACTACAAAAATGGCCTATGGCAGTGCATACTATGACAGCAATTTTTGAAACCACTGCTATAGCTCCTACGACAGCAGTTTTTGTTAACCGCTGCTATAGGTTGAACCTATATCAGTAATTTTTGTAACCACTGTTATAGGTACGATATGTAGCAGCGGTTATAGAAAACTGCTATCGTAGGTCGAACCTATAGCAGTGGTTATAAAAAATTACTATCATAGGTCGGATCTATAGCAGTGGTTATAAAAAACTGCTACCGTAGGTCGACCTATAGTAATGGTTCATTGTAACCGCTGCCATAAGTCAGACTTATAGCAATGGTTAGTAGGAACCGTTGCTATAATCTGATTTATGGTAGCGATTAATTGTAACCACTGTCATATATATATATATATATATTTAAATATTATATAATTTTAAAATTTATTATTCATCTTCATCGTTCATTATCGAAATAATTATCATTAAAGTATCATCGTAAAAGGTCACCTTGAATCGATGGCCCTAGCTTCGTCGATCAGAAAAATTTGATTTCAACAATCACGAATGACGATGCGATGATCTGATAGACTAAAATCTCTGATGGATCCAAAAATCTGTAATGATGACTTTGGTGATATTTATAGCATACTATCAAAATTTTACTTCAATCGGATATCATTATCTTGGTTAATTTAGTATAGGTTAGTTTCGATCGTTAAATGATAAATGAGTGATCAAAGGACCAAATGGTATCCGATTATGAGATAATTTTTTTTATAAATGATCTTGGCTACTATTTTAATCATTTTTTATAGTGATGATTATAAAATTTAACTCGTGAGATAAAAAATAATCTAAAACTATACGTCTCCTGATAACCATTCTGAAATTTCACTTGTTGTTATGCTCGTGCTTTTGCAATATCTGCTTAACATGAATAGTTTATATGAAACTGATTTAAATTTTACTATCATCACCATATAAAATATTTAAAATTATAACAAAGATCATTTAACTAAAAAATTATCTAATAATTGGATGTCGTTTAACCCTTTGATTGCTTGTTTCTAATTTAACGGCAAAAATCATTCCATACTAAATTGACCATGATAACGATATCCGATTGAAGTAAAATTTTGATAGTATGCTACAAACATCATCAAGATCATCATTGTAGATTTTTAGACTCATCAAAGATCTTCATCTATCAGATCATCGCATCATCATTCGTGATCGTTGAAATCAAATTTTTCTGATCGATGAAGCTAGGGCCATCGGATCGAGGCAATCTTTTGTAATGACACTCTAATGATAATTATTTAGATAATGAATGATGAAGATGGGTATTAAATTTTAAAATTATATAATATTTAGAGAAAAAATAAGAAAAAATTATTTTCAATCTATGACAGCGGTTATCAAAAATTGCTGCTATAGATCTATGACAGCGGTTATACAACCACTGTCATAGATCTATGGCTGCAATTTTGGGTAACCATTGCCGTAGATTTATGGCGATGGTTCGATAACCACTACCATAGATTTATGACAGTGGTTCGATAATCGCTGCCATAGGTTAGGTTAAAAATTCTCAATTTTTTTCTTTCCTTTCGTGCGCGCTCAATCTCTCTTTCTCTCTCCCTCCTCTTCATCGTCGGTGAGGCTCCTTCCCCCCCGCCCATTCATCCCCAGCCACCCTCCCCGCACCCGTCACCCCTCGCTCGGCCCCCCACCCCTCCATCTGATCCTCCTTGGCCCCCAATGAAAACCCTCCTTCGGCGAACCCCTATCCGACCTTCCCTCGACCCCCTATGAAACCCACCTCCGACGAACCCCCCTCCACCCTCGCTCGGCCCCCATAAAACCCCATACTTGCCCCCCCCCCACTCGCCCCCCATCCAATCCTCCCTCGGTCCCCAGCGAACCCTCCCTCCGACGAACCCCCATCCGACCCTCTCTCGGCCCCCTGTGGAAACCCCCTCCAGCAAACCCCATCTACCCTTAACCCTCCATCAATCTTGCATAAAACCCCTCCCCCACACTCTATCCCCTCCGGCTCCAATGCAAGATCAAACCGTCTTTCGGCGAGCCCCCCTCCATCCTTCAGCCCCGTGAAACCCACCCCCCCACCACCACCATTCTGACCCTCCCCCGATTGAGTGCGAAGCCTCCTTCGGCCTCCTTGTCACTGTGCCCCCTCCCCCTGGCCCCCATCCCCGACCGTCCCTGCTCTCTCTCTCTCTCTTTTCTCTTTTTCTCTTTTCTCTATCTCATTATCTTGCTTTTATTTTATAGGTTATCTCTAGTATCGTCGTCCTCCTCTAGCATCGTCATTGGCGATCTTGGAGCTTTCAGTGCGATCTGCTCTCTATAGCAGCAGGTATTATTTTTTTAAAATTTTATAATATTATTTATTAATCATATATATTTATAATAATTTATAAAATATTTATAATAAATATTCTAAATATTTATTATAAATATTATAATTATCTACATGCCATAGTTTTTGGGCCTTATCGTGGCGGTAGCCTTGGGCCGTGCTATGTCGGTGGCTGTGGACTAGATCTGTCAATGGATTAGGTTCAGATTGAAATCTAGATATTCAGATCTAGATCTGATTTTAATTATTGGTATTGGATCCAAATTCAAATATCCGATGGATTTATACTTGAGAGAGGAAGGGAGGGGGTCCGGCCTTGCTGCCATCGGGAGGGAGGGAGTCTAGTCTCGTCAGTGAGGGAGATCGAGAGAGGAAGAGTGGGAGATCAAGAGAGCGAGAGAGGGAGGCAGGGGATCCAGCCTCGTCGGCATCACTGGGAGGAATGGGGTCCGGCCTCGCCGATGAGGGGGATCGAGAGAGTGAGAGAGGGAGATTGAGAGAGTGAGAAAGGGAGGAATGGAGTTTGGCCTTGCCGGCGAGGAAGATCGAGAGAGGGAGATCGAGAGATTGAAAAGCTGGAAGGAAGGGGTTCGGCCTCACCGCCGTCGTCGGTGAGAGAGATCGAGAGAGGGAGTGATCAAAGGGATGGCACACAGTCGAGCTGGTTTAGGCCGTGATCGAGTCGGCTGGGGAAGGACCCTAGCCGAATGTCTCAGGCATCGAGCTGGCTATCTCAAGCATGGAGCTGGCTTGGCTTTCGAGCGAATAAAATTTGATATATCTCTCTAAGATTCCAACTTTAAGCCCTAAGGTGCCACCACTATCTACTTTATTCTTCTTTTAGGTTTTTGGATTAACACCATGGTTCATGCAAGAGATCGGATCTACGACTGTTGCTCATCTTTAATTATTTATGAATGTAATTCATGTTGTAGAATTTATTGTATAACATTTCTTGGATGTTTATATCATGTTGCTTTTGTTTATTGCATTGTATAATGATAGACCCATCAATTGATTAATGTACATATTAGAGACTATTTATTGATGCTATACTAATATTATTATTCAACATGTTATATTGATTAATATTCATTAACATTGCAGGTTGCGATAGCATCAAAATGCCATCTAGCTTTCACCTTGCCCCTCGGTGGGTTACATGCAGTTCAGCATCCGAGGAACAGTCCGAGCATACTCCATCCACCTCGGCATCAGCTGCACAAGGACCTCCACCGTCGGCATCTACTCCACTGGCAGCATCTACTTCATCGATAGCTGAGCCTCTATCGTTGTCTATATCTGAGGCAAATGCTACTATGCAGGCATCTGAGTGTACGTTTTTATTATATTAACACAACTTTATTTTTTATATAGTATTTGTACACTTATATATTTAAATAATATATTTGCATACAGGTGCATCATCCAGTCAGATATTTCACAGTCCCACACATATGGCACACGTGTGGAACCGCCAGCATTAGGTGATGGTCTATTACGATGGAGAGGGAAGGCCGGTAGGAGAGACCACATGGGAGATGCATTCCTTTTTAAGAGTGCTTGTGAGGCGGTCGAACATCATTTTTGTAGAGCCAGAGACTGGTGTTTGATGGATGCTATTATTAGGGATCGGGTATGGGAGGAGATATGGATAAGTACGCACATCTTAGTTATATTTATGCATTTTATATATTTACACTATATATGTTTGATTAGAATAATTTTGTAACTGATTTTTGAAAAAAATTATGCAAAGGGGGTGCGACTTCTCCGATCATAAGAGGGCTCGAGATGTCCGACTAAAGAAGATCGGAGAGTTGTACCGGAGTTACAAGATCAAGCTCCATAGAGGATGGCTCGAGCATCGATGAGACACTCCGAAGGAGCTTGTTCCCTGGATACAAGACTGTTCTCCGAGTCAGTGGGAGAGGATGGTTAGACACTGAAGGAGTTTGGAGTTCGAAGTAAAATTTCTAACTTTTAAATTTTTCAATATGCTTAATATTTTATTTAAATATTTTTTAAATATTTATTATTTATTTGAATACTTGTTAGGCTACCTTCCATCAGAATCGAAAAAATAGTGCAGCCCAGGAGTATACGCACACTCTAGACTGTGAGTCTATGACCAGTCATGTACATGGAGAGGTAATTAATTTTAAATCTTACTAGATAAATTAAATTCATATTTTTTATCATCTTTTTGATAAATTTATTTTTTATTATAGCTAATGAGAGATAGAGTGATGCCCAGTCATAGCGAGATCTTTCGATCCAACTGCATGGACAAGATGGGCAGGCCGATGAACGCCGCGATCGGATGTATTTTTATAAGTATTAAATATATTAGTATATATGATTAGTATTATAGCATTTTGTATAAAATTTTATTTTAATTTATAATTATAAGATCAGTTAGATGTGCTCGCGAGCAAGGGCCCAGATACCTTTAGGTCCCATGACCATCTATCTCAGATCTTGGGGCTTGAGCACTCTGAAAGGATCCGATGCAGGCTCGGATACATACCGATGAGCTACTGGTCCAAGGCAAGCATCTCCTCACAGACTTTCGATGTCGTCAATCGAGAGGAGCTTGAGGAGATGTTGGCACTGGCAGATCATGCTGTGATGCGGGCAGATCGGGCTGAGGAGCGCACATCTCATTTGGAGGGCATCGTGAGAGACATGATGTCGACGCTCAGCACTCGTTTTGAAGTTACGGACTTCAAAGATATGTTAGCCCGCATTCCATCTCTAGCTTCGACTCTGACTCCAGCTCCAGCTCTAGCTCTGACTCCGACTCCAGCTCCGACTCTCGGTGACGACGACGATGATGTAGATTTATGGAACTTTTGATGTATTTTATTTTTTAAAAAAATATTATAATAAATTTTATTCGATAATAAAATTTTAGCATTTCAGAATAATTTTTATGTTTATTATATTTTTTTATGTTATATATCTATATTTATCAGATAAAATATATAAAAAAAATAAAAATTTTATTTCTTTAATTATTCAAAATCTACGATAGTGATTTTATAATTGCTGCTATATCCATGCCAACCGCTGTCATAGGTTTTTGGTGCAAATGGTGCCAACCACTGCATTAGACCTATGCCAGCGGTTAAGAAACCACTGTTATAGATTATCTATGACAGCGGTTATGTAACCACTGCTATAGATAAACTATGATAGTGGTTATATAACCACTGCTATAGGTCGATCTATTGCAGCAGTTTATAAACCACTGCAATAGGCTACCTATGGTAGTGGTTCAAATAACCACTGCAATAACCACTGTTATAGAGCTACGGCGATGGCCACAGTAGCAGCGGTTAGAAAACTGCTTCCATAGCCTATGGCAGTGATTTTTTGGGCTACGGCAGTGGTTACGAAATGCTGCCATAGCCCTTTTTTGTTGTAGTGACCTCACCTAATAATTATTGATGATGGATCAACTGATGAGTGGACAATTCTGGTCCAATGATTCTCTAATCATGGTACACCCTAACCTGATCTCTAATTCATGAATCTCACCGTATCCAAAATATTGATCTACTCCTTAGTTAAGTCAGACCCACCATTTGTACAGATTGGATTCCTGAATGGGTCCCTCACCATATTCAGAATATTTAGCCCAACCCATCCTCCAACACATAGCATCCAATGCCTAATAGACATGGTTGCATCTTTGCAGTGCAACTGAACCACTGTATCCAACCGAGAACAATCAACTCCAGGAAGGGCCCGCACATCTATAATGGTGGAAGACCTTAGACTTAATATTTTCATAGGAAGATTTAATTTAGATCTTTTTAAACTTAACTTGATTTAGTCATAACAATTTTGACTAATCTAGTGGCATGGGTTGGCTCGAATTGTTAGCCATCTCAAATTAGAACTGAATTGACACAAATGGCTAGATAAGTGAGATCGATGGAAGAGATATGCTATTAACTCGATAAGAATGCATTCAGATCGAGTAGCTCTCAATTAAAAACTAGTCGATCGTATCTGCCAGACTTATCTTAGACACCAAATTATCAAATCAGAATTAATTAGATTAGCCTATAATCCAAGCTCGAACCACGGAGCTAAATTAGGTCTTGACTTGATCGAGTGACATCTCAATGTGATTCAATCTTGACCCAGACTTAATCTTATTAGGTTGGTCAAATTTAAGCTTTCTTTGATCCCACCTAACCAACTCTTGATTCGATTTGATCAACCGCTAGACCTAATTGAGTTACCCAAGTCCGAACCCAATTTTATGAATATGTCTTAGATATAAAAATTTATAATTTTTAGATTTAATCAATTTTATAATCTTAATTCTTAATTAAGTTTTGGGTTCATCAATAAAAGATATAATAAAATCATAGAATTTTAGGATCTAGGATTTTATAAAAAAATAAGTTCTGATTTCTGATTAAGAACGAACGTGCAGCACCCCTACATGCCATAAGAACATCCTATCAAATGGGAGAAGAGGATCTTTAAATTCTACTTTATTCTTATGATCGAACGGCCATGAAAAACTCCTTAATCAAAAATATAATTTTTTACTACAAAACTAATTAGATCATATATCACATATAAAAAGATCTAACTAATATATGTCTTGCATACATCTCATGTATCATCAATATGCATACTTTCAGATCTAAAATATCATATATTAAATTTAAAAAATAAAATTTTAAATTTGATCATATCAAAAATAAAATTATTCTAGACATCTTATAGAACTATTCTATGACTAGTCTAAGCATGCATCTTTCATATCTCATATGAATAAATTAAAAATTAAAAATTTTATTTTTTATTTTTAGATCTAATTATAATAATTATAATATTAAAAAAATAAAAATTAAATAAATTTAAAATTATATTTAATTAAAATAAATACATGATCATACTAGACTACACATAGAATTATTCTATACCTAGTCTAGCCATGCATCTTATAAAAATTAGATTTAAATTATTTAATTTTTAATTTTTTAATTTTAGATCTAATCATATCTGATGTGATATCTAAAATATTTTAATATCAGATTATAATCAAAAATAAAATTAGATCTAAGATAGATCTGAAGAACTGCTAACACAGCTCTGATACCAATTGTAGGAAAAATCCTATTTTTTACCATAGGATCGAGTAGATCTGAGATGGATTCTTCTAAAAATTTTTAAATAATTTGATCTAATCTAAGAGTTCTTAGATCTAATCATGATGATCTGATATTAAAAATTAAAATAAAAATTAAATCAAATTTAATTTCATATCCTATTTGGGTAATCTGATTATCTTACGATGATCCTGATGTTTACTGAGGTTCTAGAAGGAGCTACACACACACTTGGCCTCTATCAGTATCCACTCAGAAAGAATTTGGACATCTTCTTCTCATAAATCTTTTTTTCAAAGATTAGATCTGAAATTGATCTGAAAATTCTTTAAAAAAATTTTGAAGGCAGCGTGTCAGTCTCATGAACACCATCGCATAAATGCTAAACTCTTCACAAATTTAATTGGATCTTCTTCTCAGATTTATGCCTAACATTTTGAGCATGTAGAAGAGAGGGAGAGAGAGGATAGAGGGGGCATGGGATATTTAGAATGATAGCCTTTGGGTATGAAAAATATTTCTTACATGAAGAGCCTTGGCACATGGGTTCTTATACAAAAGCATAGTACCACGTTAGAGTCCCTCTTTGACCAAAATTCTTATTTTTTCAACCATTGGGACTTTTAAACCTGATCTCCACAAAAGTAGATAAGAAAGAGTCTACTGCACCTAAGACTCTTCCCTCGAGAGTTTAATCTGAATCAAACTCTATCATAACTCAGTCTAGACACCTCCAAAAATCATAAAACTTAGTACACCCAATATACATTTCATGCTTTATCACATACCCAAAAAGTAGATCAAAATAATTTCTAGAGAATTTTCTAAAAGTATTTGATCAGATGATCCTTAATTCTCTCAAACATGTCAACTTTTGACCCTAGTGCAATTTGATTATGAATGGATTTAATTTCTATAATTAATCTGACCTAAACTTATTTTAGTCAGATGAAAATAAATTCATTCAAAATATAAAAATGAGTTAAATCAAATTTGACTCAATTGTGATGAATTAGAAAAATTTCAGAAGGAGAAAGTCAGGCTCAATCGTGTGCTAGCACGATTACCTTGAACCTGATTGGATCTAATCCAAATCAATCAAACTGGGTTAGCTCAATTGATGACATCCAGATCCAAATTTTTTTTTGTATAATCTAGTTAGGTTCAATTCTATATGATAATGAGATATGTCATGATCTCGGTCATCGACATCATCAAAATAACTTTTGATGGACCAAAACTTTTCTAATTCATACAATTAGAATGATTGATCATCAAAATTATTTTAATTGCTCTTAAAATTCATCAGAGACATCTAGCAGTATATGGTGGCAATCCATCAGAATTGAAAGTGAACCTCTCAATACAGTTACCTATGTGATTGAGTTCTTCTATCTTGAGCCCCGATAGGATTAGGGTTAAGGTGAACTCGTCAAACTCAATGTCCGTCATATGAATTAATCATTTGATTCAAGTCCAATATAAAATCCTAATAGAAATACTTCCTATTATCTTCACTCTATCATGGCCATGGGCTTAAGAACTCGATCTCATGATTATCATAGGGGTACTCCTCATCTACTGAGGTAGATAGACCCCCTTATTGGTGCAATCTAATTTCTATAATGAACATGCTATAACTAACATACACCTTAGGGTTTCGAATGGTTAGAAGATCAAGTTATGATATAGTCAGACTATAACACCCTCAAGATGAACTGTCGATGCACCTTAGGTCAAAGAACCGTATACATCATTACAGCATCGAGTCAGTCATCGATGAAAAGATAGACTTTCTTATAACTACTCGAGATGGTCACGCTCAATGCCCTCATTCTCTAACAAGTACCTTTACTCTCGCTCCGATATCTCCACACCGTAGACTCAAGATAGGTCTATCCTAAGAAAATGATCGTACACCAATCTTCTGGATCGATCACCATCCTCGTGATGATCCTACGATCAGGAGCATTTTATAAGTTAATTATGAAAATTCATATCTTAAATTTTTAACTCTTGAAAATATGAATTATCATTACTATTAACTCAAAAGATATATCACAGATACATTTAAATATATACTATGATAGAAAAAAAATTTATTTATTAATTTATAGTCAAAATTATAAAATTATCCTTAGAAGTGTATTACAAGTGACAGCCAATCTAACTTCTAGGGCATACATCTAATAGATTTATCATTTAGTCCTTAAACCAGTTCGCGATCAAATGATACGCTGTTACCTAGAATGACAACATATCAAGTGTAGGTCATTGTATACCATAAGTGTTGGTTGTCCTCTTAACTAAAAAGTATGGAGATACTGTTATGTCATGCAGGTGAAGTATAGAGGTACATTTCACTAAACATAACCCAACTATGGAGCTTTTTACTGTCAAGAGTTACTCGAAAAGGATATGGGTATAAGTATCCCTTAGACCTAAGATCACCATGGTAACTTGCAAGTAACTCACTATACTTAGGTACTAGACTATCTGAATTTCTAATTTAGTGATGAAAAGCTACTGGATGCAGTCAAGTACTTATGAAATCAGTGTGTGAGTTAAGATGGGATTGACCCCTCCAAGTGTTAGAGTAAGTGCATCACTGTATTTCAATTTAGCAAACCCTCGGCCAGGGTGGTCCGTGTGATGGATACTAAATTTTAAAATATATTATGGATGAATTTTAGGATTGGTAGTAAATCCTAGATCATCCTTTGATCATCAAGGTTAAGAGGATGAATTATACGATAACCATATGCCACACGTTCATCATTGTTGCGTTGTAAATTTTCAATCTATCCGAACATCGGGTATCATTGCTAGATGGTCATATCGATTGGTACAGAAAATCAATTTTTATGCTACTGACTTAGAATTCAAACCTATGGGATCATACATAATAGGAGTTCCTACTTGATCTGGTGGCTGATCAAGAGTCCCAATAGTTTAGGACTCTATGGTCAAGAGTCCCACTGGACTGAAACTCTATGATCAAGAGTTTTATTAGACTGAGACTCTACCTTTATGGGTCTCACTAGACTAGGACTCAGAGTTTTACTTATCTAAAACTCAACGATCATAAGTTCTATTCATTTGGGACACTGGGGTCAAGTGTCCCACTAGATTGAAACTCTTCAAGAGTTTCATATTGATGGGACTCTATTGCCCGAACACCCACCTGATTGGAACTCTGATATTTTTGAAGGATTAATTAGTAATTTGATTATTGATTAGCTCAATTTGATTGAGTGATGAGGATTTAATCAAGTCTAATTGAATTTAATTCGATTAGATTTGATCCGATCAGGTCATGAGATGACCTAATCACTGTGGAAGATTTGACCCGGATTTAATCAAGGACTGGACCTAATTAATTTTTAATTTAATTAGAAATTTATTGGTTTGGTTTAAGCCTAATTTGATTAGGTTTGACCTAGTCTAATATGGTCTAGTTAAATTGGTTTGATTGAAACAAATTTGAATGAGTCAAATGGTTTGAATTTCAAACTCTTTTTTCTCTCTGCGCCACTTTGACTTTGTCCACGCCATTCTCCACACCACTTTATTCTTACGTGAGTTTTTCTTATGCACAAGAGAGTCTTGTGTTCCATCTCATTTTCCTCTTTGACTTGATCACTTGGATCAGATTAAATTTATTTGAATTTGAATTTAAATGAGTTGGAGGTTGAAACAAGTTCAACCTCCTTATGTCATCTGTTCCCCATGCCAACCTATGTTATGTCGCCCATTTCTGAATGGTTCAATGTGTGGGCATGCTGATGAGAAGTCCCTCTACATGTTTCTCAAAGTGGCATTGGCATTGGAAGTGGATGAGGCACTTGTTTGAATTCAAATTTGATGGGAGGTTGAAACAAGTTCAACCTCCAACCCTTATCTCAACCCATGCAGAATTCCCCTTGGTTGTTGCCAATTTACAAAGTGTTTTCTAGTGGGCATGCATAGATTTTGCATGAGGGATCTGAGAGGAGTCCGTAAGATTTCCTGGAGAGGGAAAATTTATGAGGAGGCACAAATCTTGAGCGTGAAAAAGTCCAGGAAAAGTTTAGGTCTTCCTATGCCTACTTTCTTCTCATGCCATGGTATTTTTTTTTTTGGGTCGCCCATTTAAAAAAGAGTTTGAGAGTGGATGATGGTAGAAGGGAGAGTCCTTGACCCATGAAAATTTGTTTCATGGGAAAACTCCAAAGAGAGAGGGCATGAGAGGGTTTTCCGATGCGTTAGGGTTTTCGGCTAAGTGAAACCCTATAACTGGGTCTTTGGGTTCAGGTGGACAGATTGAGTGTTGTGAGTACCTGATCACCACCAAACTTTAGACACTAACTCATCATCCTACATACTCTATTTTTTAATTTTTTGAAGTATTCAAAAGATTAGAAAGAAGGTGATCAATTGGATCGATCACGATCAACCATCGAAGACCCCGATGAGGAGCTAGCACTCTAATAGAGCTGGTTAGGACTAGGAGCTCCGTGTGGACCAACCATAGAGGCTAGACAAGTGTGCAACTGTAGAGCAACACAAGAGGCTTATTTTGGTGGATTCAGATCATGGAGATCAGCTATCTATGCATAGCTATCAAGTTCTAAACTCGTATTGGTCAACAAATTTGATTTGCTGATCGATCACATTTGAATTTTAAATTAGATATTAGCATGTCTAGATCCTGAGTAGAATTTATTTGATTAGATCAATGCATGCAGTAGATTAATTTTAGATTAATCTAATTCTTTCATTACTATATAATTCAAAAATATTTTGAAAATGCATGCTTTTATCCTACTCGATTTTCTTCAATGGTATTAAAGCAAAGGATTGCTTGACATATTTTAATATGTAATTAAAAAATTAAATGCTTACATATATGATATGTTAGATTCAGATAACTTAGTAATCAAGAATGAATGAGCCACCAAGCCATCCAGTCATAAGGGATAAGTATGGTTTAAAGGCCATCTCCTATTCAGTGGGGATCCCTTATGGGGGGTAGGGGTGCCACCATGAACTCATTCACTAAGATGAATAGTAAAAAAAATTTAATAATTAAAATTATTTTAATTAAAAAATTAAATATAAATATATTTTAAATTAGATCTAAAAGCTTGATTCATAGTTTAATTTTTATTATGCTTTATTTTTTGTTTAAAACTCATAATAGGTTGCTGTTTGAGAAATAAGCTGAACCATTTTTGAAATGAGTCGACCCATTTGAAAAATAAAAAATATTTTTTAAAAAAATTTAAAAACTATTTTTAAAATGCCAAACCCTAATCGATCAATTCAAAACTTAATTAAAAGAATTAAGTATTATTTATAGGATCTAGAATTATGAATTAAAGATCCTAAGACAAAATCATAAGATTGTGGGTTAAAGGATTAGATGAATTAGATTTACTAATTGGATTAGACCTAAGATTAGTTAAAAAATAAATTAACCTAGAGTAATTGATCAAATCTAATCAAGTATTGAATTAGATTAGATTAAGAACAATCTAGAATCAACTCCAATAGTTATAGTTGGACAAGTCCATGTCTTTAACTAGACCAAGATGGACTTGATTCATGACTACGCGATTAAGCCTGAAATTGCTAGATTGATCAAATTAAATCTAATTAATTGGTTGGTGTCTAAGGTAAGTTTGGTAGTCTAGATCAGTGGTTTTTAATTAGAAGCTACTCGTACTGATTCGATCTTTGACGAGTTAATGGCGTATCCCTTCCACTGATCTCAGTTACCTGGTCAACATGGTCGATTGGGATTTGATTAGATTACATGATGATTCGGACTAACATATGCCATTAGGAATTAGTTTGACTGATTTCAATCAGTAAGACTGAATTAAGTGCCCATGAACCTAAATTGATCCTAGTCCTAACCTATTGACTTTATGAAGTTAGTGGGAGGACTTGACTTGGTGAAGTCAGTAGAAAAAATTTGGTCCGTATCCTTTCTATCCTTAAATTACATGTAAACTAAATTCTCTAAATTATTTGATTCTTAAAATAATTAAGTTATGGAGATAACTGAGTCATAGCCTCCCATTAAGATGAATAGTAATGAGTCAAATTTTTTGGGTGGACATTGGAGGTGCCTTACACCTGATGTTCATTTGGATATTAGAATTACTATCCATCATATGATGATTAGGTCGCACTCTCTTAATGATGATTAAGTTAGCTAGAGCTTTCCTCGGGCCTGATTATCATTGGTTTGATGCATCGAAATCAATCATGTTAATGGTTGGACCCAACCAAATCTTTTCAGTAGAGGCCATAGCCTACTGAATTGGCTTTTAGGGCAAAACTTAATTACTAAAAATTATTTGAAGAAATAATTGATTATGAACCTACTTGCAGATGCACATGGGTTAGCCAGAGCTTTTCTCGGGCCCGTATGTAATCTATGTGGATTTCAGTACCCACTAAGGAGTTAGTGTAATTCTTCGAATTGGAGGTAGAGACTATCAATTTATTAAAAATAGTAGAAGAACCTTTAGACTAAAGTCCAAATCTTTAGGATTAATTTATTCAAGTACTAATCAGGTTTCATATTTTTCTTTCAGATAATTAGAATGGTTAGTGTAAGTTTGCTCCATTCATCGTTGGATAGTGGTAAGTAATTAGGACCTAAGAACGAGGAGTCTAGTGTTGATCCTAATCAGGCAAACCTAGAGAGGAATGATCCTCTTGATCCAAATAGGTTGAATAGTAGAAATCAGCAAGTAGTTGCTGGTTAAGGCCGTTATATGATAACATCTTGCAATTTTTTCATATATGATACATCTACCTGGGTATTAGATACTGGGTTCATATACGCAATTCATTGGATGGACTTTAAATTGGTAGAAAGTTTAAGAATGATGATAGATTCCTCAATATTGGGGATGAAAGTAAAGTTTCAGTCCTAGCACTGAAAACTCTTGAGCTATTTTTTAAAAATAAAAATATTATTTTAAGTGACTGTCACTATTATCCATCTTTTATGATGAACATAATATTCGTTGGGCTTTTAGCCTATGATGGTTATAGTTTATCAAATAAAAAAAATTATTATGATATCATTATGAATGATATTACAGTAATGCAAGGACAATTGAAAAATGATATATATATTATCACAGCCTATTAGTATAATGTACACGTCAAATAAACGATCAAAACTAGATAATGTCATCGATGCTTATCTTTGGCACTGTCGACTTGGTCATATAAACAAGAATAGGATCAACAAGTTAGTCAAGGAGCATATCCTTGAAATCGATGATTATGAATTATTAAATACCTATGAGTCTTGTCTTCTTGGTAAGATGACCAAATCATCTTTTACTAGAAAGGATGAATGGACCATTGAACTTCTGGGTCTAGTACATACTGATGTATGTGGACCTATGAACACATTTGCTAGAGGTGGGTTTTACTACTTCATTACATTTATTGATGACCTATCTAGGTATGGGTACATCGATCTTATGAAGAGTAAATCTGATGCATTTAAAATGTTCAAATGATATCGAAATGAGATAGAAAAATAACTTAGAAAAGAGTATTAAACTCTTCGATCTGACCAAGGAGATGAATACCTTTTCAATGAATTTCTGACATATCTAGGAGAGAATGAAATTCTCTCACAATGGATCCTTCCTAGAATACCACAGCATAATGGTGTATCTGAAAGAAGAAATTGAACCCTGTTG
Source organism: Cocos nucifera (assembly GCA_006176705.1). Taxonomy (NCBI): domain Eukaryota; kingdom Viridiplantae; phylum Streptophyta; class Magnoliopsida; order Arecales; family Arecaceae; genus Cocos; species Cocos nucifera. The sequence goes on from QRFJ01004649.1 coordinate 235,774, forward strand.
GACATGATTCGGTCCATGGGGTTTACAAGTTTGCCAATTTCATTTTGAGGTTATGCAGTAGAGACTGCCTATTTTATTTTAAATAATATTCCAAGCAAGCCTGTTGCAAAGACTCCATATGAGATATGGACTGGGCATAAGCCAACACTCTCTCACTTTAGGATTTGGGGATGTCCGGCTTATGTTAAATATTTGCAACTGAAAAAGCTTTGACCTAGGTACGATAAGTGCTTGTTCATAGGATGCTCCAAGAAAACTAGGGATTATTACTTCTACCTTGCTGAAGAATAAAAGATGTTCGTCAGCAATAGGGCAATATTTTTAGAAAAGAAGTTTCTTATGGAAGGAATAGCTTCCTCTAATATTGAGCTTAATGAAGTTTGACAGGTAGAAGTACCGACACATTCTAGTGAACCTATAGAACTATATTTGATAAGATCAAATCTAGAGCCCATTGAAGAGGCACCAAGGAGATCCGATAGAGTATCACATCAATCGGATAGATACTATGATTTCTTGATCCGAGATGGTGATCCTATTGAAATTGATGAGAATGATGAGGATCTGATCACCTATATGGATGCCATGCAGAGGTTTGACTCTGATAAGTAGCTAGAAGCCATGAAGTCTAAAATGGAGTCCATGAAAATTAATAGTGTATGGACACTGGTTGATCCACCTAAAGAGGTAAAATCCATTGGGTGTAAGTGGATTTTTAAAAGAAAATAGAGCGTAGATGGGAAGGTGGAGACCTATAAAACCCATCTGGTTGCTAAAAAATATCATCAGTGTTGTGGTATTGACTTTGATGGGATGTTTTCTCTAGTGGCAATGCTCAAGTCCATTCAGATTATGCTTGCAATAGCAGCATACCTAGACTATGAGATCTAGCAAATGGATGTGAAGATGGCTTTCCTTAATAGAGAGCTAGATGAAGAGGTGTATATGATACAACCTGAGGATTTTACATCCATAGACAAGTCTAAGGTTTGCAAGCTTTAAAGATCCATCTATGGATTGAAGCAGGCATCTCGGAGTTGGAACATGTATTTTCATAAGGTGATCAGAATGTATGACTTCATTAAGAATGGAGAGAAATCCTGCATGTACAAATGGGCTAACGATTCTATAGTTGTATTTCTTATTTTGTATGTGGATGATATTCTCTTAATCGAGAATGACATCCCTGCGTTATAGGGAATAAAGGTTTGGTTGTCATCGCAATTCTCCATGAAGAACTTGGAAGAAGCATCCTACATCCTAGGGATGAAAATCTATAGGGATAGATCTAAAAGATTGCTTGGATTATCCTAGTCTACGTACATTGATACCGTGCAGAAGAGATTCAGCATGAAGAATTTCAAACAGGACTATCTTCAGATAGGCTATGAAATTTTGCTCTCGAAGAGGGATTGTTCGACAACTCCTCAAGAGAGAGAGCGTATGAGTAGAATACCATATGCTTCAATAGTGGGTTCTATTATATATGCTATGACGTGTACGAGATTAGATGTGGCATACTCACTATGGGTAGTGAGCAAATACCAGTCTGATCTAGGTGAGAATCACTAAAAGATTATGAAGACAATCCTGAAGTATTTGAGAAATACCAAGGATTAGTGGCTCATCTATGAAGATGTTGACTTGAAACTTATGGGATATACTGATTTCAGTTTTCAGTCAGATTATGATGACAGCAAGAGTATGTCAGGTTATATTTTTATCCTAAATGATGGAGTGGTCTGCTAGAAAAGTTTTAAGTAGCACACTGTCGCCGATTTTATGTGCGAGGTGGAGTATATCGCAACATCCGATGCTGCGAAGAAAGCTGTATGGCTGTGAAAGTTCATCAATGAGCTGGAAGTGGCACCCTCCTTATATGGTCCGATTCTACTATATTGTGATAGCACTAGAGCCATAGCTTAAGCGAAGGAGCCAAAGGCACATCAACATACCAAGCACATTCTACATTGCTACCACCTTATAAGAGACATTATGGAACGAGATGACGTCGAGCTTGAGAAGATCGATGGAAAGAAGAACGTGGCTGACCCCTTTACTAAGACTCTCAAAATCAAAGAGTTCGATAATCACAAATGAAAGATAGGTATTCGATACTGTTCTGAGTGGCTCTAGTCTAAGTGGGAGTTGTTGAAAAATATATCCTAAAGTCAATCATCTAGATTGTAGATAGTTGAGCTAAATATAATTATACTTAAATTATTAATGAATAAAATTATTTTTTTGATATATTTCATCACTTTGTATATCTTCCTGTAATGAACTCATCCATGATGAAGTTTTTAGGATTATTTAGACTCGATAAAGAAGGATTTATCATTTAATCCTTAAATCAGTTTGCGATCAAATGATACGCTATTACCTAGGATGACAATGTATCGAGTGTAGGTCATTGTATACCATAAGTGTTGGTTGTTCTCTTAATCAAGAAGTATGAAGATATTGTTATGGCATGCAGATGAAGTATAGGGGTATATTTTATTGAACGTGATCCAACTGCGGAGCTCTTTACTGTCAAGAGTTGCTTGCGAAGGATATGGGTATAAATATCTCTTAGACCTGAGATCACCATGGTGATTTGCAAGTAACTCACTATACTTAGGTACTAGACTACCAAAATTTTTAATTCAATGACAAAAGGCTATTGGGTGCAGTCAAGTACTTGTGAAGTCGGTGTGTGAGTCAAGATGGAATTGACTACTCCAAGCATTGGAGCAGGTGCATCACTGTATTTCAATTTAGTAAACCCTCAGCTGGGGTGGTCCATATGATGGACACTAAATTTTGAAATATACTATGGATGAATTTTAGGATTGGTAGTAAATCTTAGATCATCCTTTGAGCATCGAGGTCAAGAGAATGAATTATACGGTAACCATATGCCACAGGTTTGTTATTGTTACGTTGCAAATTTTTTAATCTATCCAAATATCGGGTACCATTACTAGATGGTCACATCGATTGGTATAGAAAATTAATTTTTATGCTACAAACTTAGGATTCGAACCTATGGAATTAAACACAATAGGAGTTTCTACTTGATCTAATGGTTGATCAAGAGTCCTAATAGTTTGGGACTCTATGATCAAGAGTCCCACTGAACTGGAACTCTATGACCAGAAGTTCTACTGGACTGGAACTCTATCTTTATGGGTCCCACTAGACTAAGACTCAAAGTTCTACTTGTCTAAAACTCTATAATCATAAGTTTTATTCATTTGGGATACTAGGATCAAGAGTCCCACTAGATTGAAACTTTTTAGGAGTTTCATGTTGATGGGACTCTATTGCCCGGACACCCACCTGATTGAGACTTTGATATTTTTAAAAGATTAATTATAAATTTAATTATTAATTAGCTTAATTTAATTGACTGATGAGAATTCAATCAAGTTTGATTAAATTTGATTCGATTGGATTTGATCCGATCAGATCATGAGATGACCTAATCGCCATGGAAGATTTGACCCTAATTTGATCAAGGACTGGACCTAATTAATTTTAATTTGATTAGAAATTTATTGGTTTGGGTTAAGCCTAATTTTATTAGATTTGATCTAGTCTAATATAGTCTAGTTAAATTAATTTGGTTGAAACAAATTTGAATGAGTCAAATGGTTTGAATTTTAAACTCTTTTTTCTTCCTACGCCACTTTGACTTTGTCCATGCCATTCTCCATGCCCCTTTATTTTTTATGTGAGTTTTTCTCATGCACAAGAGAGTCTTGTGCACCATCTCATTTCCCACTTTGACTTGATCCAAGCATTGGATCAAATTAAATTTATTTGAATTTGAATTTAAATGAGTTGGAGGTTGAAACAAGTTCAACCTCCCTATCTCATCTATTCCCCATGCCAGCCTATGTTATGTCATCCATTTTTGAATGGTTCAATATGTGGGTGCACTGATGAGAAGTCTCTCTATGTGTTTCTCAAAGTGGCATTAGTGTTGGAAGTGGATGAGGCACTTGTTGAATTCAAATTTGATGGAAGGTTGGAACAAGTTCAACCTCCAACCCTTATCTCAACCCATGCGGAATTTCCATTGGTTGTCACCAATTTAAAAAGTGTTTTCTAATGGGCATGCATGGATTTTGCATAAGGGATCTGAGAGGAGTCTGTGAGGTTTCCTGGAGAGAGAAAATTTATGTGGAGGCACAAATCTTGAGCGTGGAAAAGTCTAGGGAAAGTTTAGATCTTCCTGCGCTTACTTTCTTCTCATGCCATGGTATTTTTTTTTTCTTTCTTTGGTTGCCCATTTAAAAGAAAGTTTGAGAGTGGATGACAATAGAAGGGAGAGTCCTTGACCTGTGAAAATTTATTTCATGGGAAAACTCCAAAGAGAGAGGGCGTGAGAGGGTTTTCCAACGCGTCAGGGTTTTTGGAGTATCTGGGCACTGACTCATCATCCTCCATACTCTGTATTCTAATTTTTTGGAGTATCTGGGAGATCAAAAAGAAGATGATTGATTGGATCAATCATGATCTACTGTCAAAGGCTCCGGTAAGGAGCTAGCACCTCAGTGGAGCTGGTCGGGATCAAAAACTTCGTATGGATCAACCGTACAGGCCGGACGAGTGTGCAGCTATAAAACAATACTAGAGGCTTATTCTGATAGATTTAGATCATGGAGATTAGCTATCTATGCACAGGTATCGAGTTTTGAACTTGTATTGATCAACAAATTTGATTTGTCGATCGATCGCATTTAAATTTTAATTTACATATTAGCATGTCTAGATCCTGAGTAAGATTTATTTGTTTAGATCACTGTATGCAGTAGACTAATTTTAGATTAATCTAATTCTTTCATTGCTGTATAATTCAAAAATATTTTGAAAATGCATGCTTTTATCCTGCTCGATTTTCTTCAAATCTTTGATCGTCGAGCCTCCGATCAGTGTAGGAGCCTCGTATGAACAACCTATAGAGGCTGGATATCCTATGCAGCTCTAAATAATGTTCTTAACCATGAAAATCAGTAGCAGAGTTCTTATCCTGCAATCAGGTATAGAGATCTGATCTCTATAAGATACTAAATTATATCTAGACTGGTATTGATATAATCAATATATATGTATTATTTATTTTTTAGATTTATTACATGCTTTATATCATATCATAAGATCCTATATATAGGTATTTTTATTTATATTAATAGATTAATTTGATTAATCTAAATCTTTTGCTACGTAATTTTTGAAAAAAATTTGAAATCTATGCATGAAATTCTAAAAAAATTTTCATAATTGGTATCAGAGCCTAGGTTAATTGACATGGTATATATGCATGTTTAGATGTGATTATTTAGATTAAATCTAAATTATATCATTAGATTTAAATCTAAAATAAATAATTTTTCAATCGTACAGACCAATTTTATATGGTTGTCCTGTTATAAGATTTATCCCTTACAGTAAAAAATTTATCCTAGTACATGCTAATCTAAAAATTAATTATAAATATGTTAGATATGATCTAAATAGATTTATAGTTTAATAGATTTAAAATTATTTTAATCTAAAAATTATGATCATGAATATATTTAGATTAGATCTAAAATTGATTAATGATTTTATTTGTGTTATGTACATAGTTTATGATTCAAACATGTAACTGGTTGCTGTTAATGAAGTGAGCTGACTAATTTCTGAAATGAATCAACCCATTTACTTAACAGAACTAGATTGTAAGAATATTTTATAAAAGTTGAAAAAGTTTTCAAATGCCAAACCCCAATCCATCAACCTAATACTTAATTAAGAATTAAGGATTATTTAGTTAGGATCTAAAATTATGAATTAAAGATCCTAAGACAAAATCATAACACAACACTTGGGTCAATGGATTAGTATAAATTAGGTCCATTAATTAGGTTAAATCTTAGATTAGATTAAAGAATGGATTTAATTAAAGTAATTGACTAAATCTAATCAAGTGTTATCTTAGAATAGGTCAAGGACACTCTAGATCAATTGTAATAGTTGCAGTTGGTTAAGTCTATATTTTTAACAAGAACCAAATAGACTTGATTCTTGGCTCAGTGGTCGAGCCCGAAATTATTAGGTAGATCAACTTGAAACTAATTAACCAGTTGGTGTCCAAGGTATTAGAATTAGTGGTGCTCTTAAGCCTTGAAAGACCACTGGAGGAGTCAGGATGTTGGATCTGGAAGACTAAATAGGTGTGGTCCTAGGACTAGGAACGATTTGATCCTAGGATGGAGGTTTAGCCCTCCACGGTCATGAGTTCCTACTTTATGAGTCTCATGAAAGCTACTCAGAGTTTGGATCAGGTTTAGATCCATGGGGTTGAGTGCATGATCAGACCATGGATGTACATAGGTTTGGGTGAGTGCATTCGGACTGGATTAGTCTAGAACATTTTTTATGGATTAGAATTTTGGTCCATGTATAAATATATATATACATGTATATTGTAAACCCTAGGATTTGAGATAGTGAGGATTCAATAGAACAATTTTCTCCTACATCTCTTCCTTTCTTTGGTCTTTCACATGCTAAGGTGCCCTAGGAGGCACGCCTCCAAGCACGGAGGAAGAAGGTGTGCCCCACTTTTTCTTTAGCCTTAATAGATCGTCGAGCAATACCGAATTATAATAATTGGTTTCAGAACCTGGTTTAGAGCCTAATAGTGTGTGAAAGCGAAGGAGAAGTCATACAGGATGAAATCAAAAATCTACACAAGTATTCCATGGTATGTCTCAGATCTATCTTTGTTATTGCTATGGTTTGGCCAACCGAAAGTAGTGGGTTGAAGGTGGAGGTTGAGAGGATAAATTAGCAGAGTTTTTTCAAGATGGAAGGTTTGGATGCATGATTTTCTAATCGATCTTGGTTGTAGAGACCGAGGGTGTATGATGGGTGATAAGGTTCTCTAGGAAGATGGATAGTGTGGGGCTGTTTGATGGATGAAGAGAGGTTTTTCAAGAGGTAATGGTCGAAGAAAAGCTAAAGAAGCGACTATACATCCTTCGATTGCAAGAAGGCAGGGAAAGTAATCGGGGATGCATTCAGCAATTCAATCAGAGCATGGATTTATGAAGTCTTGGAGGTGATGAAGATGTATGATCCATGGAGGTCCAGTGGGTCAGTGCTAGATAGCTGATCTTAGATCAGGTTTCTTCTACAGGAGCATCAGGAAGAGTCATGATTCAGGTGAAGGATGGGTTATGTGCAGTAAGAAAGTGAAGGGAAATCCTGATTTTTTGGACCAGGTTCGTTCAGATCTGATCAGATCAAGAGATATATTTTAAAATTTTTTTTCTTGATCCCAATCAGATCTTGATATGTTTTAGATCTGATTCTTATTATTTTAATAAATAAAATAAGAATAAGAATAAATTAAATCAAATTTAATTTACCTGATTTGGATAATCCTATTACCCTATTGATGATCCTGTATGCAGTGGAAGGTTCTGAATCTAGTCACGCAAGCGCCTGATCTCTATCGGTATCCACTCAGGCTGAATCTGGAAATTCTCTTCTTCTCTATCACACCTCCAAAAATTAGATCCGGATCTGATCTGGAGGATCTTCAAAACTTCTTTTGAAGATCAGCAGTCGTTCTTTTGCAGCAGTGCAGCATTCTTACTTTTGATCGCCTTTCTTTGATTTGGATCGCACCAACCAAAGTCCAAAACTCTTTTTGGATGTGGAGAGCAAGGGGAGAAGGTGGTTTGGTGTGGAGAGGGAGGGGAGAGGCAGCCTTGGGGCGTATGGAAACTATGATCTCATCATATGTTGCAATCTGAGTTGGGTACAGAGTCTTATTTATAGACTAGCTGTGATCCAACTCCTCTTCTTCCCAACCAATCACAATCCTTTGTGAAATCAGATCTAAATCTGATTGGTGGGAATAGAGTCCCCTGGATTCCTCCTTAGAGGGTGCCTAAGACCAGTCAAAGTTGGTTCTTAGAAGAACTCTAATTGGAATCCAAAAAGGAGATGGAGTCCTTATCCAACAAGGACTCCTAGGCGCCTCCAACTTGGGCACACGCCTAGGGTGGCGTGCGCCCTTCTCCTTTCCAGGTTCTGGCAGGGGGACAGGCTCCCACTAGCTCTCCAATAGGTGCATGACATGTGGTCAAAAGTCAAAGTGTCAATGGTCAACGTTTGACCAGTCAAAGGTAGACTTTTGACCAAAGTCAAAGAACAAGAAATGGCAGGTGACCAAAAATGGCAGGTAGTGTCTTACAAAATAAGACAACCTTTTCTGACTTGGACAACCTCCAGTCAGACCATATGAAGGCCTCTGTTTGAGCACAAACTCCTTTGGCTCAGACAGGACAACTTATTTATGATAGCAAAAGAAGAACGTTAGGTTCAATCGAGTGCTAGCACGATTTCCTTGAACCTAATTGAATCTCATTCAGATCAATTGAACTAGATCAGTTCAATTGATGATCACCAGATTCAAACCCTTGTTTGTGTGACCCAGTTAGGTTCAGTTCTGTATGGTAATGGGATATGTCATGATCTCTATCATCGACATCATCGAAACTCCTTTCGATGGATCAGAACTCTTCTGATTCGAACAGCTAGAATGATCGATCATCTAAATCATTCTAATTGCTCCCAAAATCCACCAGTGACACCTAGCAGTATATGGTGGCAACCCATCAGAGCTGAATGTGAACCTCTTGGTGCAGCTACCTGTGTGATTCAGTTCTTCTATCTTGAGCCCCGATCAGATTAGGGTTAAGGTGAACTCGTCAAACCCTAGTCTCTATCATATGATGTAATCATTCGATTCGAGTCCAATGTGAAAATCTAAATAGAAACTCTTTCTATTATTTCACTCTACCATGGCCATGGATTTCTGGACTTGATTCTCATGATCATCATAGGGCTGCTCCTCTACCACCGAGGTAGATAGATTCCATCTTGATGCCATCCAGTTCCTACAATGAACATGTCATAGCCAACATACACCTCAGGATTCCATATGGCTAGGAGATCGAGTAATGGTGTAGTCAAACTATAACACCCTCAAGGTGAACTGCCGATGCACCTCAGGTCAAAGAACCAGACACACTACTGCAGCATCGAGTCAGTCATTGACGAGAAGGTAGACTCCCTAATGACTACTCGAGGTGGTCACGCTCAGTGCCCTCGTTCTCTAACGAGTACCTGTACTCTCGCTCTGGTGTCTCCACACCGTAGACTCAAGACTCATCTACTAAAGAGAAGTGATTGTACACCAACCTTCCGGATCAATCACCATCCTTGTGATGATCCTATGGTCGGGAGCAATTTATGAGTTAATAATGATTATTCATGTCTTAAATTTTCAACTCTTGAAAATATGAATTATCATTGCCATTAACTCAAAGGATGTATCACAGACACTAAATACACATATGTGATAGAAAATAATCTATTTATTGATTTTAGTCAAAATTATAATTTTGCCCCTAGAAGTGTATTACAAGTGTCAGCCAATTCTGGCTTCTAGGGCACATATATCTAATAGAAAGGACCTAGATACCTATGAGAAGATGGTGCAGAGATGAGGTTGGAAGTGCTGGAGTACTGCAGTAGTGCTTTTTTGGAGGCACAGGACTAAAAGAGGCTCAGTGGTGTAGCAGCCGAGGAAGGTATCTTAGTAGAGAATATCAAAAGGCATCTTAGAAAGATTGAGAGTAGGTCTCAGGGAAAGTCAGAGAGTCTCAGGAGCCTCAGGATGAAATAGGTGGGTCTGAGCTCAGGATAGGATTTGAGCTATAGTTCCTTCGAATGCAACTAAAGCGATGGCTAGTGCAGGGGTAGAAGAGGAGAAGGCTAGGAAGAAATTCTCTAGGATTCAGTCACTGGATTTAAAAGAGTTGGATGAGCTCTTATATTTCAAAGGTGCAAACAGGTTGCAGAGGTATCCAAGATGACTTCGAAGGGATCTACGGAGTGCGAAGGCTCCGAAGGAGTAGCGATGGTGTACGAGGTACAGCGATAGACCCAGTAGTGCAGAAATTATATAGTTGGCCTCGAGTAACTCGGTGATCGAGTCATAATCTTCTACAGCATCAGATGAACTTTGGATATAGGTGGAGCTCTAAAGTGGTGGCTTCACAGGTGGAGAAAAAATTTGGCATGAATTTAGAGCGGACGGGTGTAGGAGGATCAATATCCTAGCACCAACACTGGAGATGCATAATTCCAGATGGAGCGGCATGTGCGAAAAAGATTGGTGAAGTTCTAAGGAAACCGTGTTAGGATATGCAGCGAGTGCCAGTACAAGAATGCTACAGGATCTCAAGGGAAGTCTAGGATAATTGATGCAGCTGCCAAATAGAAGGATTCCTACAATTTTAGGATGGTGTGAAGAAGCATGCTAAAAACTTCAGCTATGGAGACGGTCATCCTAAAGGCCTCAAGGATGCACAGTAGCTAAAGAAGATTGGCTAAGGTGTTAGAGTTAGCATAGTGAGCTATCTGGGTGCACTGTGGAGTATAGGTCAGTGTTGCAGCCATGGGGTTAGAGCAGGAGGAGATCAGTTCGAAGCTAATAAGTGCAGTGGAGCACGAGTTTCAGGAGCTATGGAGTACAGATTAGTATTGTAGCTAAGGATGTGAGGTGGCTTTGAGAGGATGGTGTTAGCTCTGGAGGCAGCAGGATGGTGCAAACAGTTCACATGGAGTTTGTCAAAGCTTGGGAGCACCAAGATGGAGATTGTTAGGATTAGTGATGCTCCCAAGTCTTGGAAGACTATTGAAGGAGTTAGGGTGTTGGCTCCAGAAGACTAGGATAGGTGTGATCTCAGGGCTAGGATCGATTTGATCCTAAGGTGGAGGATCAACCCTCCACGATCATGAGTTCCTACTTTATGGGTCTCATGGGGGCTACTCAGAGTTTAGACCAGGTTTGGATCCATGGGGTTGAGTGCATGATCAGACCATGGGTGTACATAGATTTGGGTGAGTGCATTCAGACTGGATTAGCCCAGGAAGTTTTTTATGACTTAGGATTTTGATCCATGTATAGATATATACATACATGTATATTGTAAACACTAGGATTTGAGATAGTGAGGATTCAACAGAACCATTTTCTCCCACATCTCTTTCTCTCTCTGGACTTTCACATGCCAAGGTGCCCTAAGGGGTGCACCTCGAAGCACGGAGGAAGGAGGCACGCCCCACTCTTTCTTCCGCCTCAATGGATCGTCAAACGATCCTGCACAACATAAGGTAAGTCTAATAGTCTAGACCAATAATTTTCAATTGGTTAGATGGACCAAGTATGATCATATTTTTGGTTGGACCTAATAGGATCTTTTCAGTGGAGGCCAAAGCCTACTAATTAGGCTTTTAGGACAAAATTAAATTACTAAAAATTATTTACAAAAACATTGGGTTAAGAACCTACCATAGATGCACATAGATTAACTAGCTAAAATTGAGCTTGTGTGCAGTCTATGTGGATTCTAGTATCCACTAAGGAATTAAGGAAATTCTTAGAATTGGAGATAGAGGCTACCAATTCGTATAAAATAATAGAAGAACCTTTTGACTAAAGTTTAAGTCTTTAGGCTTAATAAATCATATACTAATTAATTTTTTGGTTTTTCTTTATGAAGTTACGACCACTCTCCTATCGCTCCAATCATTGTTGGATAATGATAAGTTAACGAGACCTAACTTTAATAACTGGTACCAAAAGTTAAAACTTATCCCGGAGCATGAATGGATTCTATATATTCTGACAGATCTGACACCTAAGGATCCAACTCTGAATACACGTTGAACAGTCTAAGATACTTACCAGAAGTGGCTTCATGATCGAACCATGGTTTGTTGCATCATGCTGGCAGCCATGAGTGATGAGTTTATTTGCAGGTTTGAGAATGCTCAACTAGAAGATATACTTCAAATGTTGAATGAATCTTTTGGCACTCTTGATGACGTTGAAAGGCACAAGACTAGTTGTGCCATCTTTAACGCCTGGATGAGGGATGGGGTGTCAGTAACTAATCATGTATTGTACATGATCGAGATGATTAAACGCCTGAGCAAGCTTGGCTTTTTCTTGTATGAGCAGCTTGGGAAAATATTATTCTGAACTCTTTACCCAAGTCTTTCCTCTTCTTTCTTACTCATTTTAGAATGACAAAGCCTGCAGTCAACTACCATGGTTTGCTGGGGTTACTGCAGAACTTTGAGAAGCATCACCAACTCCATAAGGAGTTGGTGAATATAGTGGGAGGGTCTTTTTTGGTCGTCTACTTTTTAAAAAAGAAAAAAAGAATCAAGATCAACCATCATGAGGGATCTGCAAAGTGCTAACATGCTACGCATATCTTCGATCATTGATGCTTGTCGTTACAGCATAAATAAAAATTTAAATCAATTTTACTATTTACAATAGTGGTGAGTCAGGTGTCGATTTCCTCAAGAATCTAGGATAGTTAATTAGAAAGAAAAAAATTATTTGATTGATTTTTAAATTTTAAAGCTGTAAAAATTAAAGAGCAGTAGAATAGTAAAAGCTATTTTTAATAAAATAATTAAGAAGAGAAAATTATCTTAGATTTCTGTTCCATCTTCAATCTTCAAGTTTATAAATGATTCACATAATCTTTTCATCAATAACATGCAATTTTTAATTTATTTTCTTAATCCACTTCTAACATAACATATTCTACTAAGCATAAACCATATCTAATATGATCATGACCCATCTCATAGATATAAATTATTTAGATGGTGTAATCAAAGAACATAAAATATTAATTTAATAAATCTTATAATTTATTCTAACTTGAGCATAGACTGTATCTTTCCATGATCACGATATATCTTTTTAGTTATAAATTATAAGAAATTTAATATTAAAGCATAAATAAGAAAAGTATGTTGATGATAAATAATTAAACTTTATTATTTAATAAAAAGAAAAATAAGATTCAAATTACATACTCTCATACTAAACACTTTTTTTATATATTTTCCAAAGACACAAGATCTTTAGCCATGCATGGTTGAGAATCCGCTTTCGGCATCTTCAAATTCCTTGGTGAAGAGTGGAAGAAGAAGAAAGGAGAAAGAAAGAGAAGAGAAGAAGGGAGGAGAGAGGAGAACTTGCAGACTGCCTGAACGGTCTCCTCTCACTGAGGCATGAAGATGGTTTAAATAGAATGAAAAGAAGGAGTTTTTGAGTTTTTTTTTGAAGTCCAAATTAGAGTTTGGATCGAATTATTCATGCCTGCAGCTTCTTGACCATTGGATCTTCTTCAAATGCTCCAAATTTCATCAAAAAATCTACCAGCAGCCTTAAATCATTACCTAGATTGATTTTGAGCCATCCGATCACCCGATCAGGTGATTTTCTGCCATTGGATCATGCGTAGGAGGCATGATAGCTAAAGGAGTCCTGATCAAAACTGAAAAACACTTCCACCATTGGATCTTGATCAGCTTTCATGTCAACTGTCCGATCATGTAATCACCAGCGCTCCATCTCCTATAGGCCATGATAGACTGGACGTAATGAAGACCACCAACCACAGCGAACCACATATGATGAAATTATGAAAATAACCCATGCACCGTGTATTTTGATAGTGGAATCATTAAGGGTCCATGGTGAATCGGGTACTATTCTGGTCCACCATGGACCGCATGGAAAATGGCGTCATAGTGATGTCAGCCGAATGGGGAGCTAGGCCAGGTGCAATGTAGGCTAGCGAGTTGCATTGACGAGCACGCCGGCTGGCCTAGCATGATGGTGGACCGAGCAAGTGGGATGGCCTGGCGCGATGGTGGACCGGGCTAGCGGGCTGGCCTGCAATCCAACTTCTTATTTTTTTATTTTATTTTATTTTATTTTATTCTTTTTCTTCATTTAAACTTTCAGCTTTTGTTGGCCTATGGCCCAACTTCTTATTTTTTATTTCATTTTATTTTTTTCTTTATTTAAACTTTTGACTTTCATTTCTTCTCCGATTTAGCTTTGATTAGTCAAATTTGATTCGTTTTAACCCATAAATCGAACTCCTTTTATTGGTAACTTCTTTTTATAAAACATAACTAAAAAATATTAATTTTTAAAATAAATATTAATTAATATATATTTTAATATCTTTTATTTATAAATTTGTGATAGTTATTAATCGTCGAACCTCCAACTAGTGTAGGAGCCTTATCTGGATAACTGATAGGGACGCGATGTTGTCGTTAAGACATCGTATTTATCAGTTTAATCCGACTTCTTAAAATCATTGAAATTGCGTAGATAGCAGTGAGTCGGGTCGAATCTACAGGGAAGGTAGTGTTTTTAGATTTGAAATCTTTGATTTTTTTGAGAAGAAAAAGAAAATGATTTGAATTTTGAAATAAAAATTGAAGTCGGAAGATTGAAAATAAAAATTAAAAGGTGCAAAAATTTAAATTTGGTACTAAGATCTATTAGTTAGATCTTAGCATCTACTTGCAATAAAATAAAAAGTAATAATTAAAATATAAAAATTAAATTACAATAAAAATAAAAAGTAAGAAATTAAAATATAAAAATAAAATTTTTATTAATTAAAATTTTAGAATTTAAATACATAGAATGTAAAAAAAATAAAATAGCCTGATCTCTGATCTTGGATCGGCATTGGCAGAAAGATGGTGTAGAAGCTCGACTCTTCTTCTCAACACCCATTGCTTCGAAGTAGCCTTTAACCCATAGCCTGGCTTCGCCCTGTACCAAAGCTTCACCTTGATTGGAGATGTTGATTTCTGGAGGCCTAAGGTCCTTTTTATAGTGCTAGGAGGGCTGGATATTTTTTTCTAAAGGTAATGTGGGACTAATGGCCTTTGCAATCATCAAAATATAAAAGAATTTGAGTAAAATTTGAATCAAAATAGCTCTGATATATCTCTGATAAATCTGATAAAATCCAGCCATTCAATAGAAATCCAACGGTCCAAAAATCATCAAAATTGGATGCAGATCAACTCAGATCGGGTCGGATTAAATTCTGGCCGTTGGATCATGCTTCATGGAGGAAATCTGGCCGCAAATCACGCGCCTGAGAGTTTGATCACCGTCGGGAGCTTTCTGGACCATCGGATCATCGCCTGGATCGAGCGCTGCCATCCGATGGTGATCCGCGTGATGTCTGTAGCTGAATAAAATTCGAAAGCAACCACAGCCGTCCGATCCTGACCGCAAACAACCACATCCGTCGATCGCGCAATCACTATTCCCATGGACCGTGTGGACCGGCCGCACCACACGCCGCAACCAATCAGCACCTCTATTGTCGAGCGAAAAGACTAAATTACCCTTGTGAGCCGCGATAAATTTCTGTAGACCCTTTAGGGGTCTAGGTCCACCACGTGTCAAACTCCGATTCGCCGGATTTTGCTGAGCTGGCGATCCACGCCTGGATCATGGATCGACTGATGGCTTCAACGGCTGAGTCGGCTTTGATGGCTTGGCTTGGCTTGGTGGCTCGGCTTGCAGAGCCGGCTGAGCTGTTTTCTTTTTTTATTTAATTTTTATTTATTTTATATCTTTAAAAATTCATATCTTTTCTGTTTTAGCTCTATTTTATTTGAAATTTATTTCGTTGTGATCAAAAAAATGAGCTCTTTCCATTAATAATAAAATTTTATTTTTTAATTTTTATTAATTTTTATTATTTTTTAATTAATTTTTTAATTAATAAAAATATGAATTTTTCAAAAATTATATATAAATTGATTAATAATTCTTAAAAATTAATATAAATTAATTAATAAATTAATACTTTTATTGGTAAATTTATGATGCTTATCACACCCCCCAACTTAAGCTTTGCTCGTCCTCGAGTAAAGAAAGAATTTAGTTTTAAATACCTTTTAACTTTAGAGTTTCGAATTTTACCTAAGCAATTTTCAAAATGGCCATTGATATTCAGTAGAGCTTAAATGAGACATATCATTGGGGTATTAATACTTATCAATAAAAAAATTAAGTAAAGAACATTAAATTTTTCAGAACTTTTTCTAAATTATCCTACCTTTATCTCTGATTTGTCTAAACTTTCATATAGACAGGTGTATTGCTACTTCCATCCTTCATTTATTAATTTTTATTTTTATATTGCCCACTTTTTGACGCGAATAACATTGCTTACTTAGGCAACGGGATCCGGTTACTCGGTGGGAAACCAATATTTTTTTTTTTTTAACGTTGTACCACTATTGAGTGTCTTAATCCCTTAAGCTTTCTATTTGATCCATGTAGCGAGTCTTGGGCCAATGACTCCCAAATCAGTTGGCTTTAGGGCACTAGGTATAGAATACCCCTCGGGCTTACTAGCTCGAATGAAATAGGCTACGAGTTAAGACTAGCTTTACAACGAGCTTCTTTGCCCTTCCCACCTTTTGACACGAAACTCAATGCTTGCTTAGGCAAAGAGGCCCAGTTACTCAATGAGAAGTACTTGGAAACTATTTTATTAAAATAAATTTTTATATGAAGAAACGTATAGTTATCCTACACAAGGCTATAAAAAATAGACTTTTCTTTGATGCTAGTAGAAATAATTAGAAATGCTCCAAGAAATTTTTTTTTATGTTCTAGACTTAACTCTTTATTGAATTTTCTTAATACTTGATTCCTCAATATCTCATAGATTCTCTGATCTGTGTATTAATTTTCTTTTAAAAATGCTTAGTTTTATTCGATTCTTAAGCATAATCAAGTATCTAAATACTAAATAATAACTTTCGAGGACTAAAAATTTTTAATTTTTTTTTTTTTATTTTTCTCTTCCCCCAACTTAATCGACATTGTCTTCAATGGAGAAGAAAAAAATAAAGGGTGTAATAAAGAACATGAAAGAATACACCTAAGTATATTTTTGGTCCATCACATGCCTTTGAAAATTTGAGCTCTTCCTCCAACTTATTCAAATTATCCTAAAAAGATAAATTAGATAAAAACTAAATATTGGGTTGCCTCCCAATAAGCGCTAAGTTTACCATCTTTAGTCAGACACAATACAGCTCACTATCCTATGTCGAATATTGGATTGACAAATTCTAATGGTTTTGGATTGCCAATCTTAGAAAGTTAATTTTTAATCCCATTATTAATATATTCACTATTAATTTTAGGGATATAATTTGTGATTCCATTCTCAGACCCATGTTTATTAAGAATTTCTCCTATTTGTTCTTCTAAAATGCTCATGAATGGAGTTTTAGGAGTTAAGTTTGATTCAATGGGTGCCGGAATGGTGACTAAAGACGATTTTAATTCTGGAGGTAAATTAATGTGATCTTGTTTAAACAATTCTATTGACATTTCATTACATGCCTTTTGATTTTTATAAGAAGAACCAGCTTCTAGGGTTGAAGGGAATAGGACATTAGGTTTATAAGTCTCGGGTAAATCATCTATTCTCTTTTCCCTTATTTCTATCTTATTTAAACTGAAACTAGCATCAGTACTAATTCCTGGCTTGGGTTCTTCTATGTGGTTAGTCTTAGTACTAACCAGTTTCTCTAAGTTTTATTTTGGCTAGCATCAGTACTAGCCTCTCTCACCTGGTCTTGGTATGGGTCCATAAGAATCCTATAGCTTTTAAGTTCAGGAATTACTTTGGCATTCTCAAATTGGGGATTCTTAAGTGAGACATTAAATTGATAACTTGGTCCAGGTGATTGGTGGACATTAGATGGGTTGTTTAAAATTGGTAGGTTTGGTAGTTGATCTAGTTCTCTCCTCATGTTAAACTCAACTAATTATCCTATTTGAGCTTCTAGTCTGACGATAGATTGCTGTTGAGTCAGAATCAATTGTTGAAGTTGGTTAAATCTATCATCAGCTAGATTGGTCTATTGAGGAGGTGGGTATGAAGGCTGATCATAACATGATGGCTGGATAAACTGACTAGGCTGACCATTATTATAGGCATAATTTTGATAATTTTGCTCAAGTGAAATTAGGTCTGATCCTGAGTCTGTTGGGATATCCAAGAAAAATTAAAGTTACTCCAATGTTGGTTATATGAATTTGAAAATGGGTCATTAATCAATTTGGAGTATCCTTGAGTAGTTTGAACTTGTTCTTGGATAAAATGTGGAAATTGTGCAGCCATAGGACATTCACTCACATGATGGGTTGGACTAGCATAGATTGAACAAATCTCCTGATAATTAGAAGATGATGTAAATTGTGCAGGAGATTGTTGACCTAGGATTAGGAGTTGATCTATTTTCTGAGCAAGAAGATCAACTTTATCTAATTTTTGGACTATTAGGTTCAGATTAGCCATTTAATTATTATGTTTAATGTGAATCAACCATTCAATTAAGTTCAACTAAATCAGAAAAAGCAATTTTCTACCGTGCATGTATTAGTGCAACCCTATTATGTGGTTCAAAAAAAAATTTTAGATTTTTTTTTATTTTTTTTAATTATTATTATTATTATTTTATTATATTAAAAATTAATTTTTTTAATTATTTTATTTGTTAATTTTAATTTAATTTAATTTAATTTAATTATCATTTTTAATATTTTTTATTTAGCTTAATTTTTATTTTATTTTATTTTTTAGAGGAGTAAGAAGAAGAAAGAAAGAAGAGTTCTAAAGAAGAGGTCCTAAGGAGTCCTAGAACTAAGAAGAAAGAGAAGAATTAGGTTTAATTAAATTTAATATTGGTTAGCAATCAAGTTGGTCAATCAATCCTGACTAAAGATTATCCTAGATCTAGACAGCTCCTAACTGTCAAGGTCACCTTCAAGCCCTCTAAGTGTAGGATTAGCCAATCAATTAGTCAGGTAAGTTTAAGGTCGGTGGGAGTCCTCTCGTTGCTTGCCTTAGACACCAATTGTGCTTGGCCAGGTAAGCGAACGGAACCAATTAGAAACCACCTTCCTTCGGGCCCAATCATCCCTGAACCACTTTCCTAGACACCAGTCAAATTGACTTATCCTAATCCGGTTCAACTCTTAGGATTTCTTGTCCTATTGAGCTCGAGTTCCTAGGGTTGATGTCTAATTGATTTTAAAATTAAAAGCTTAGGTCAATGCAGGATGCTGGTTGGTTGTTTGTGGGCTAAGGAAGGGTGATCAAATCCCCCACCTTATCTTTTTTAATTGGGTTGTGCCCTTAATTTGGTTTAATATGAAGATGAACGAAAAAAAAAAAATTCAATCAAAGGGTTTTATGAAATTTAAACTAGATGCATGTAATTAATTAAATTCTGAAAGGCTTACCTTGCTTCCAGCAATCACCAAAAAAAATAAAAATAAAAATAAAAATAAAACTAATATGATGCATGCTCTAAACAGTTAGGGTTTCTAATCTTATCATGAGGCTTTTAATTAGATTTAAGTGAATATTTTTTTAAATTAATTTAAAAATAAAATAAATAAATAAATAAATAAAAAGAAAAGAGAACTAGGGTTAGGATTGATCTCACCAAGCAAAAACTTCTGATTCTTTTTTTTCTTTACATTTTTTCTGCAAAATAATAAAAAAAAAATTAGCAAGCAATATTTATAAGAAAGTAGAAATTTTATTTATAATTTATTTATAGAAAAATCAAAGAGATCAAAAATTTAATGTCCACCCGGCAACGGCGCCAAAAATTTAGAAATTTAATGGCTTGGCTTGGCTTGGTGGCTCGGCTTGCGGAGCCGGCTGAGCCGTTTTCTTTTTTTTATTTAATTTTTATTTATTTTATATCTTTAAAAATTCATATCTTTTCTGTTTTAGCTCCGTTTTACTTGAAATTTATTTCATTGTGATCAAAAAAATGAGCTCTTTTCATTAATAATAAAATTTTATTTTTTAATTTTTATTATTTTTTATTATTTTTAATTAATTTTTTAATTAATAAAAATATGAATTTTTTAAAAATTATATATAAATTGATTAATAATTCTTAAAAATTAATATAAATTAATTAATAAATTAATACTTTTATTGGTAAATTTATGATGCTTATCAATAACCTATAGAGGACGAACATTTTATGCAGCTTTGAGCAACATTCTCAATCACAAAAATCAACAGCAGAGTTTTCAACCCACAATCAGGTATAGAGATCTAATCTCTATAAGATACTAGATTAAATCTAGATCAGTATTGATATGATGAATACCTATGTGTTATTTATTTTTCAGATTTATTATATACTTTATATCATGTTATAAGATCCTAGATATAGGTATTTTTACATATATTAATAGATTAATTTGATTAATTTAAGTCTTCCGCTATGTAATTTTTGAAAAAGTTTTAAAATTTTTTTGTTTTCTCCATCAATCTCTCATTAAACTGGCCAATTACTGGTGAATCATTGATCGAGAGGTTGATTTGGGCCTATGCTACACTGATTGGGTTGAATAGTGGCTCGTCATTGAATATTAGCTAGTGAGGAGCTGCCATTTTCCATAATGTGCTTCCACCATTCCCAATCGAAAAAGGAAGAGGAAGAAGGGAATGGGTATACGGTTTTGGGTTTTGGGTTTCAACCCATAAACTCGGATTTGCATACATCATTGTCGGGTATCCAACAAAAGGTTCAAATCTAACTCGATAACCCTTGTCCTATAATCAATTGGCCAAACAAAATTAAATCAAACCTTTTCATTGTGGGTTTGTATTGGTCCACATTCAATTGACTGGATTGGGTTAAGTTAATTTGGGACTACATTATGGTCTAATTTGTGTCTGTTTACATTGATTAATTCTATCTAATTGGACCAAAACAAACATATTATTTATTTAATTTGGCTAAGGTTCTTGTGAACCGAATCTAGCTTGGGTTCATTTGAATAATGAAGGACTAATCTATAATCGAATAAAGCAGATAAGGACCCATGAATAATTTTAAGGGATCTATTTGTAAATATCTATTTATAATTAAGGACAGTAGGGACATACACATAACAGGCATCTGTTTTGCATATTATGTGCTTAATTTATGTACAATTTAATTTGTTTATGTGCAAATAAAGTATCAGAGGCCTGATTTTATGTTCTTGATGATCAATTATTTATATATTCATGCCACGTTTGTCATGTACAGTTGATTGACACTATTTATAATAAAGATTGAAAGTTTTTAGTTTGATTGCTTGGTATGATCACCAATGTGGCCTTAGGCACGAAAAATCAAAAATTTCTGCAATATATAATTTTGAATAAATATAATTGATCTAATAAAGTTTGACTTAATTACTAAATTAGTTCCTAAGGTTGGGTTAAAAGTTGTTCGAGTCCCCAACCTTTTGAAAGTTACAACATCATCCTTGACATTACTATCACTTTTTCTATTACTAATCAAACGAAATTGCAAAGGTGGCATGTTTTTTATTACATGGCAAGAAAAGGTTGCTTAGAGGTCCAACACATGGTAGGGGGATGATTGAGAGAAAAAATTGCCATTTCAGTAGGTTGTTAACGAGAAAATTTCTGCCAAAATAAGAGAGAAAGGAGCTTTGGTTTGCAAAAGACAGAAAAAAGAAAGTAAGGAGCTCCAATTCAAGAGAGAACAAAGAAAATTGATTCAATAAGTGATAAAACTCAAAAATCTCAAAAGTTTCTTTTTTTCCTATTGCCTTCTTATGTTACAGAAAAAAGAGTGGTCAACATCCTATTCATTGCTCTCAATGGCACTTATCTAGCCATGTGTTTGATAAAAGGAATAGAAGAGACAATATGAACAAGAGACTGCAGGACTTAACCTTGCAAGTGCTTCCATTTTAGCAACATGTTTGCTGCTTATCTCACTAATAGATACATGTATCTTCTTTCATTATTGAGAAGCAGCACCAATAATATTTTTGTGGCATGATATAGAGAATGCAATAAGAAAAAAGAGAAGATGGATCCATGAAAGCAAGTGAGGAAGAAAGAAGGCTACTAGAATGGACCATTATTGGAGCAAAAGTTCCATCCTTTGAATCTTGCTCTGTTAGAAAATTCTTTCCACTTCCTCTTGGCTTCGAAAATTCTGGATCATTGGTTATCTAACTTTGTTATCCCAAGCAGCATCTCTTAGTCCAGAGAGCCTCATGTCTAGCTGCAAGCCAAATCATCTTGTGATATCACTGAAAAACAAAAGAAAAAAGATCTAAATAAGTTGATAGAACATCAAGAGACACCAGCTTCTTCTGTCCACATGTGTAACTAGACACTAAATTGCTATTGTTCACTAAAAATTTCTCTTCTTCAAATCTACATTGCTCTTGCTTACAGTGTTCAACTCTTAGATAATCTACCAAGCCAATTCCAATACTTGATCATAACATATTGCAAACTATATGTACCTTATATGCCTTTCAAAACTCAACAATGCTCTTCATCTGAGCCTCATGTACCAAGCCTCATGTACCATAGTCAAGTCATTCTAGCATTATTTTGTTTTCTTCCCTATCTAATCAACCAACCCAAGAATAAATATGTTCATTTTCCTTGTTTGATCTAAACTAAGTTGAAGCTTCTGCACAGTTTAACATCACACTACTACAGATTAGGACTACGATAGTGGTTTGTAATTACTGCAGTAGCCTAAAAAATCGCTGTCATAGGCTATGACGGTGGTTAGCTAACCGCTGCCACTACGACCATCGCCGTAGGTCTATGGCAGCGGTTGTTATAGCAGTTATAAGAATTGCTGCCATACATAGTCTATGGCAGCAGTTTTGTAACCACTACTATAGGTTGAGCTATGGCAGCGGTTTCAACCCGCTGTCGTAGGTTGAGCTATGGCAATAGTTTTTTAACCGCTATCATAGTTTTATCTATTGCAACAGTTATGGAACCGTTGCCATAGGTCTCATGCAGTAGTTTCGTAACCGCTACCATAGGTTAATGATAGCGATTGACACGTAACTTGCTGCCTCGCTTGACACGTCTATGGCAGCAGTTTTACAACCATTGCCATAGTTTTTGAATAATAAAAATATATAAAATTTTTAATTTTTTATATATTTTATCTAATAAATATAGAGATATATAATATAATAAAAAAAATATGATAAATATAAGAATATTTTTGAAATGCTCAAATCTTATTGTCGAATAAAATTTATTATAATATTTTTTTTAAAAAAATATATTAAAAGTTTTTTAAATCTACATCATCGTCATTATCGGAAGATGGAGCACGAGCTGGAGGAGCTGGAGCTAGAGGGACTAGAGCTGGAATGTCGGCCAACATGTCCTCAAGGTTCGTGATGTCTGCTCCAAAATACATGCTAAGCCTCATCACCATGGCACTTAGGATGCCCTCCAGATGAGATGTGCGCTCCTCAGCATGAGCAGCCCATATCGTAGCCTGATCTGCCTACACCAACATTGTCTCAAGCTACTCCCGACTGACGATATCGAAAGTATGTAAAGAGATGCTCATCTCAGACCAATAGCTTACCGACATATGTCCTAACCTACATCAAATCCTCCTAGAGTGCTCAGGCCCCAAGACCTAAGATAGATGTGTTGAGAATATGCACTATTCCCCCATGGATTGGCATGGCCATCGGTGATTAGCCAAGCAATTAAGAAAGTACTTTTTAGAGATCTCTGCAGAAGCATGATCAAATAAATCAAGAAATAGAGAAGAAGAGAAGAAGAGATTTTTGGAAGAAAAGAGATTTTATTCAGTATATTTCAGCACACTTACAACCTTGACATATTTTCAGTATATATACTTTATAAAGGATCAAATTCAAGCTTATAGAAAAACTTTTCAAACCCAAACAACCCACGTACATAAATAATAATCCATGAAAACTGAGCCGACCCAGTTTCAGACTGAGCCGGCTAACCTACGACTGGGTCGGCTCAGTCTGTACCATGCCAACAGTCCAAAAATGCTACTCTCTATCTGAATTTTTCTTTGAGACCTAGCCGACCCAGTCCTAGACTGAGCCGACCTAGTTTCCAATTGAGCCGACTCAGTCTTAAAGTGAGCTGGCTCAGTTTTTGAACTTTACTATTGAGACTAATTCTTTTTTCGACTCGCTTCCGTCTTTTCATGATCTGTCTTCTCATATTTTCAAGACTTGAAAGTGCCACTTCTGAGCTCACATTCTCCATCTTGGTGCTTTCAAGTCCTTGTAAACTCATCTCTTCTCAACAGACCCATCCGTGCCACACATCTCTGAAAGCTATCTCTGGAGAGTACCTTCGTGAGTGCATCAGATTGATTCTTCTTGATATGAACCTTCATCAGTTCCACTTCATCTTCCTCCATCAACTCTCTGATCTTATGGTACCTCACGTCTATATGCTTTATGTGTGCATGATAGACTGGGTTCTGTGCCAACAATAGAGTACTCTGACTATCACTGAATAGTATAATCTTGCTCTGTTCCACCCCCAACTCATCAATCAGCCTCCTAAGATAAAGGGCTTCCTTTACAACCTCCATTATCCCAATGTACTCGGCCTCTATGGTAGACATGGCCGTGATTGGCTGAAGGATTGATCTCTAAGATACCAGTCCACCATATACGTAGAAGAAGTATTCAGTAGTAGACCTCCTTGTATCAAGATCATCAGCATAATTTACATCAACAAACCCTTTCAGAGGATCTGAACCTTCACATAATTTACATCAACAAACCCTTTCAGAGGACCTGAACCTTCACACATCTTCATAGATTGTCTCTAAATCCTTTCGGCTATCCACCAAACCATAATCCCTTGTTTCATGCAGATATCTCAATATCCATTTTAATGCTTTCCAGTATTCCTTCCCAGGATTAGCCATGTATTTACTAACCGTGCTCATAGCATGTGCTATATCTGCTCTACAGTATACCATAGTGTACATCACACTGCCTACAACATTTACATAAGAAACTCATTCCATGTACTCTCTCTCCTTTTCTGATTGGGGGCACTGTAACTTGGAGAGAGACATATGGCTTGGCAATGATGTCTCTGTAGGTTTGGCCTTCTCCATCTCAAACCTCTTCAGAATCTTCTGGACATACTTTTCTTGTGACAAATGGAGCACTTCTTTGCACCTATCTCTGCAAATCTCTATTCTAAGGATTTTATCAACTAGATCCAAATCTTTCATCTCAAATTTAGATGATAATACTATTTTCAATCTTTTCACAGCATCCATGCTTCTACTGGCTATGAGCATATCATCTACATATAATAACAGGTACAGGGCATCCTCCTTATCTGCATTCTTGATGTAGTCACAATAATCATGTTCACATTTGCTGAAACTCAGGCTCAAGACAAAGCTATCAAACCTTCGATACCACTGACGAGAGGATTATTTCAAGCCATACAAAGACTTTTTGAGTAAACACACCTTTTCTTTCTATCCCATCTTCATGAAACCATCTAGCTGCTTCATGTAGATTCTTTCCTCCAAAGTTTCATGAAGAAAAGTTGTCTTCACGTTCATCTATTCTAATTTCATATTATTCTGTGTAGTCAATCCCTTCCCTTTGTGAGTATTTCTTTGCTACCAGTCTTGCTTTGAATCTGACTCCATCTTATTCTGAAGGTGCTTCTTTCTTTGTGAACATCCATTTTGAGTCAATAGATCGAGCACCCTTTAGAAGATTCACCAGCTGCCATGTCTGATTCTTCTCAAGTGATTCCATCTCCTCCATTATGGCTTGCATCCATGAATCATGATCCTCACTCTCCATGGCCTCTATATAATTCTCTGAATCTTCATTAGCAGTGATGAGTACATAGGAGAGAACCTCATCAATGCCATATCTGATCGATCTCCTAATAGTATGCTGGGATTTATGCAAAGCCACTCCTACAGGTATATCTCTGCCTGATGTCTATGGTTGCTCCTACACATCTGTCTGAACTGTCGGCCCTCCATGCTGATTTTCAATCTGAGATAATAATTTTCTGCCTAGCTCCACCTCAATAAGAACACTCCTATAAGTGGATGTAACCTGCATGTCATCATTCTCTGACTGACCATCGCTATTGACCTTTATTTTCCCAGTTCCATCTATTCCAAACCTCCTCAAGATGCTCTTTTAATCAAAGATAACATCCCTACTAATCACTGACTTCTGTGTTAGATATATGTACTCTAGAAGTCAGAATTGGCTGACACTTGTAATACACTTCTAGGGGCAAAATAATATTTTTGATTATTATCAATAAAATAGATTATTTTCTATCACATATGTGTATTTAGTATCTGTGATACATTCTTTGAGTTAATGGTAATGATAATTCATATTTTCAAGAGTTGAAAATTTAAGACATGAATAATCATTATTAACTCATAAAATGCTCCCGACCATAGGATCATCATGAGGATGGTGATTGATCCAGAAGGTTGGTGTACAATCACTTTTCTTTAGTAGATGAGTCTTGAGTCTATGGTGTAGAGACATCGAAGTGAGAGTACAGGTACTCGTTAGAGAATGAGAGCACTGAGCGTGGCCACCTCGAGTAGTCATTAGGAAGTCTACCTTCTCGTCAATGACTGACTCGATGCTATAGTGGTGTGTCTGATTCTTTGACCTAAGGTGCATCGACAGTTCACCTTGAGGGAGTTATAGTTTGACTATATCACAACTCGATCTTCTAGCCATACGAAATCTTGAGGTGTATGTTGGCTATAGCATGTTCATTGTAGAAACTGGATTGCATCAAGATGAAATCTATCTACCTCGGTGGTAGAGGAGCAGCCCTATGATAATCATGAGAATCAAGTCCAGAAGCCCATGGCCATGGCAGAGTGAAATAATAGAAAGAGTTTCTATTTAGGTTTTCACATCGGACTTGAATCGAATGATTACATCATATGACAGAAACTAGGGTTTGACGAGTTCACCTTAACCCTAATCTGATCGGAGCTCAAGATAGAAGAACTTAATCACATAGGTAGCTGCACAAAGAGGTTCACATTCAGCTCTAATGGGTTGCCACCATATACTGCTAGGTGTCATTGGTAGATTTTGGAAGCAATTAGAATGATTTAGATGATCGATCATTCTAGAGCTTCCACTATTTTCTTGGACCCTTAACACTTCCCTCTATAGAGATGCAAAAATCTTCATGATTAATGATTTCTAGTGGGTGGTGCGGTCTCACCAACTGACTCATCACCTCATCTAACAGTTATTGGTGATGGATTAGCCAATGAGTGAACAATTCTCGTTCAATGATTCTCTAATCATGGTGCACCCAAACTTGGTCTCTAATTCATGAATCTCATCGTATCTATAATATTGATCCACTCCTTAGTTAAGTCAGACCCACCATTTGCACAGACTGGATTCCTAATTGAGTCTCTCATCGTATCCAAAATATTGAGCCCAACTTATCCTCCAGTCCATAGCATCCAATGCCTAATAGACATAGTTGCATCTTTCTGATGCAACTGAGCCACTGTATCCAGTCGAGAATAATCAACCATGGAAAGGACCCGCACATCTACAATGGTGGAAGACCTCAGACTTAATCTTTTCTTAGGAAAAATTGATTCAGGTCTCATTAAACTAGACTTGTCATAGTCATAATAATTATGACTAACCTAGTGGCATGGGTTAGCTCGGATTATTGACCACCTCAAATCAAACTGAGGTCAACAGATATGGCTAGTAAGTGAGATCGATGGAAAGGATATGCCATTAACTCGTACAAGAATGCATTCAGGTCGAGTAGCTTCCAATTAAAAATCAATCGGTCGTATGTGCCAAACTTACCTTAGACACCAAATTATTGAATCAAAACCAATTGGGTTAGCCTACAATCCAGACTCTAACCTTTGAGCCTTAATTAGGTTTGCTTGATCGTGACTCGATCTTGACCAAGACTTAATCCTATTAGGCTGGTCAAATTAAGCATTTGTTGATTCCATCTAACAACTCTTGATTCGATTTGATCAACCGCTTAGACCTAATTTGAGCATATCCAAGCCCAAACCCAGTATTATGAATATGTCTTAGATCTGAAATTCTTGATTTTAGACCTAATTTATATTCCATAATCTTAATTCTTAATTAAGTAGGGTTCATAAATAAAATATGCATAATAAATTCTAGGATTTCAGGATCTTAGGATTTTGTAGAAAGTAAGTTTTGGATTTCTGATTAAGATCGAACGTGCAGCACCCCTACACATCATAAGAACACCCCATCGGATGGGAGGAGAGGGCCTTCAAATCTTTCTTCATTCTTATGATTGGACGGCCAAGAGGAACGCCTTAATCAGGAAATGTAATACTATAAAACAGTTTAGATCTATATCAATATCTCATATACAAATTAGATCTAATCATGGCATATTTTGCATACATCTCATATATCGAATCATGCATATTTTTAGATCTAAATTATCTCATAATAATCTAAAAAATTAGATTTAAATTAATATCATCAAAATAAACTCTAATCTAGACAACTATGTAGAACTATTCTTACAACTAGTCTAGACATGCATCAATCATATCTCATATGATGTTAAAATTAAATAATTTTATTTACTATTTTTTAGTGTATATAATAATTATAATATCAAAAAATAGTAAGTAAATAGATCTAAAATATGATTTAATCAAATTAAATTGTAAACATGCAAGACTATTTTATAGAACTATTCTATTTTAGAACTAGTCATGCATATTTTCTAATCTTAGATCCAAATCATTTAATTTTAATTTTTTTTTAATTTTAGATCTGATCACATCTCATGTGATATCTGAAATCATATATTTTTTAATTAGAATAAATTTAAAATCAGATCTAAATACTTTAGAACCTTGGCTCTGATATCAGTTGAAGGAAAAATCCTGATTTCTCGGATCAGGTTCGTTCAGATCTGATTGGATCAAGAGATATATTTTAAAATTTTTTTTCTTTGATCTAAATTAGATCTAAAATATTTTAAATTTTATCTTTATTATTTTAATAATAAAAATAAAATATAGATAAATTAAATCATATTTAATTTACCTTGATGTAGGGTAATCCTATTATCCGTTGATGATTTTGTAAGCAGCGGAAGGTTCTGGATCTAGCCACGCAAGTGCCTGGCCTTTATCGATATCCACTCAAGCTGGATCTGAAGATCCTCTTCTTCTCTATCACATCTCTAAAAATTAGATCTGAATTTGATTTGGAGGATCTTCAAAATAACTTTCGAAGATCAGCAGTTGTCTTTTGCAGCAGCGCAGTCTTTTAGCTTTCTGTCACCTTTCTCTCATCTGGATTGCACCAACTTAGATCCCAAACTACTTTGGGCATGGAGAGGAGAGGGAGAAGATGGTCTTGGCATGGAGGAGGAGGAGAGAGGCAGCCTTTGGGGCATGGAAATTTTTTAGATTCTCCTTGAGTTGGGCGTTGGGTTTTATTTATAGACTATGGGTGATCCAACTCCTCTTCTTCCCAACCAATCATAACTCTTTGTGAAATCAGATCTAAATTTGATTGGTGGAAATAGAGTCCCTTGGATTCATTCTTAGATGGTGCCTAAGACCAGTCAAAGTTGGTTCTTAGGAGGAGTCTAATTGGAATCCAAAAAAGAGATGGAGTCCCTATCCAACAGGAACTCCTGGGTGCCTCCAGCTTGGGCGCACGCCACCCTTGAAGTGCACCCTCCTCCTTGCCAGGTTCTGATAGGGGGACAGGCCCCCACTAGCTCTCCAATAGGTGCATGAGATATGGATAGAAGTCAAAGTGTCAATGGTCAATATTTGACCAATCAAAGATCAACTTTTGATCAAAGTCAAAGGACGAGAAATGGCTGGTGACCAAAATGGTAGGTATTATCTTACAAAATAAGACAACCCTTTTCTGACCTGAACAGGCTCCAGTCAGACCAAGTGAAGATCTCTGATTGAGCACAAACTCCTTTAGCTCAGTCAGGACAACTATTTATGATAGTAAAAGAAGAATGTTAGATTCAATCGAGTGCTAGCACGATTTTCTTGAACCTAATTAAATCTCATTTAGATCAATTGAACTGGATCAGTTCAATTGATGATCACCAGATTCAAACCTTTATTTATGTGATCTAGTTAGATTCAATTCTGTATGGTAATGGGATATGTCATGATCTCTATCATCGACATCATCGAAACTCCTTTTGATGAATCGAACTCTTTTGATTCGAACAA